>BMAV01002867.1:0-13041 GCA_019973955.1 Trichonephila inaurata madagascariensis
ATATCAAATTAGCACGTTATATAAAATTCTTGTTATAAGTTGCACTGATTTCCTCATTCACCCGAGAGGTACAGTGCCCGCGATTGCGTTACCTTTCTTGTTACATAATGCACAAATTGCCAATCTTCCATAAAAGAAGTCTCGAGCGTGTTGCTTTTCTCTAGAGGGCTTAAAATATTAATATTCAAATACATGTAACTCTTTAAATTTAAAAATGATTCCAATATCTTACAATATTTATAAAGAATGGGGCTTCAGAAAAGTGTCAAATGTTTATAATGTAATCATAATTCTAAACTATAAGCATTCGAAACACTCCTATAAGAATTAAATCTTGTGTTGTGCATGCATTTTCTAATATAGTAGCTTTTATAAACTTAAATGCATCCTTATTACACTGTAGTATATTTCTTATACAAATGGAATTATTTTTAAAATAAAAAAATTCCGTTTTCAATCTTTTCTTAAAACTTCAATATTTCTCAAATATTTCGAAATACAAAAGATATTTCTTAAATGAAACGGGGGTTTAAAGATTGTTGTACGTTTTTAAATTCTGTAATGTCTTATACATCAGAGGAAACTATTTTAGAAAATAGCCTGCGCAACGCAAACATTATTTCAAAATTATTTCCTATTTTCATACACTTATTTTTGAAATTAAGATTTGCATTTAAATCATTTTGTTCTTGAAACCATAGTCCTTTAAATTAAATTTGTAAATATTGCATAAAAGAAAAGTATTCAAATTTATATTCACCCATCGAGACAAAATTAACACCCCCGAGACCCCATAAAGTGCGTATCAAACTACAAGCTGATTTGTCTCCATCGTTTATAAATACGGTTTGAACCCTAAACAGTTTCTGCACCTGATAACCCAGACTTTATAATGTTAAAGGGTATTATAATATCGCCTGTCCACCAACTAAACTTCCGATTCTTTTTATCTGCAATTCTTGGAGTTTTGCAGATGTCATCGGACTCGGACATGTGTTCAAAAATTGTGGTAGCTCGGTGCTTAATCTTGACTTTTCTTGCAAATTTATGCAGATGAAAGATCCCTAAGAGTCCCATTTACCGTAACTATTTCACCGTTAAAGGAAATTTATCTTTTATATATGGTCAGTGCGAAAAACCACAGAACATCTGTCTACGACGAAGATCCAAAGATCTCCCACACACCAGGAATACTTGTAACATAAGAAAGAAATCCAAAAAGTTAAAAACGAAGGGGGAAATGACAAGATTCGGCCATTTCTTCTAGGGCTGTGGTAGCTGGATGCCATCACAGATCTTCTAACTAGTCTAATTCTATTTGAGCCTGTTTGCTCAAATTAACTTCGTACATCCGAAAAGGTATGGGAAATTACATGAATATCACTCTGTGCACGGATGAATTTTTGAACTACTATTAAAAAATAAAGATGTATAGTAATGTTTTGAATTAAATCTACATGTGTGAAGAAAAATGTCATCGGAAATAATGCATGCAAAAGATTATAAATTTTTATGTGAAATATAACAATACCTCGCGCGATGTGCAAGAGATCAGTTCTGAATCGAATCGATGAAACATTTTTTTCCCCTATCTATGCTGAACTCTCGGAGGACTTCTGACAATATTTTCTAACATCACTTTTTAAATGATTAAAAGCCTTGTGGTGCCTCTTAATTTCCACAGCCCTTCTAAACGGTCAAACTACTTATTTGCATCCTTGTTACAGATCCTTCTACAAATAGATTCCTAGCTTTCAGCCAATGAGATGTCGGTAGTTGATAAAAAGGACTTCCTATTTTCTAATGTCAGTTTTAATGGATTAAGGTATCGGACTACGTTTGGGGAAATGTGATTTTGTAAAAGCATATAAAAGGATAATATTTATGATATTTAGTGTCACTTAGAGATTAGAAAATGTATGTAAAATTGTTTTAAGAATATTAAAAAAAAATTATTAAAGTACAATATTTTGACAAAAAATGAACATAGGATGACCAATTTTCAAAATAAGCATTTTTCTCAAAAGGAGAATATATTATATTTTGCCTGTATATAGCTCGGACCTCTGTAGAGAGGCTCAACTAAAATTTTTGAAATATATATCTTAGAAGTGGGTTTATCCATGGTTTTATACGACAATAGAGGGGAGAAATTTTAAGAAACGACAAAAATTATATCAATTGGTTGTAACTCTGCAAATGTGCGAAATTTTCAAAGAAATAGTTTACTCTCTGGAGATGTCTTTACTTTACATAAGCACGCACAAAATATATTAGAAGGATTTCTTACAAAAAGGAACATTTTTAAAAAGGTTATTCTAAATTTTTTTGCCGAAATATTGTATTTTAATTTTTTTGTCAATGTCTCCTTGAAACAATTTATACATGTATTCCAATGTAAGTGACACTAAATATCATGAAAACTATCCATTTATGCGCTTTTTAAAATCTGTTCCTAACGTAGTCGGATACCTTAAGAGCTTCGATGGCTCGTCGTCTCCAAAGCTCTTCTAAACGGTCCAGCTGCTTGTTTGCATCCTTGTGAAAGAGCACTTTGTACATCTAAAAAGAAATAAAATGATCGAATACTTAAATCAATTCTCGGTTCATATAAACATGCATGCTTCCTGGAGAACTGGTGCTATATACCGTAAATCATTGTATCCCTTTAAACACGGGAATTTATCGCTATCACTTAGAAGTGTGGTCAGTACGCACAGCAATTCCTACAATCGATTTACCTACAAAGGAAGTTCTCGTATTACCAATGCGCAAACGACATTTTGGCTTTAAAAAGTAAATTCCTACGTGTGAACCGATTTACAATTCTTTCATGGGTATGATCTAAACAAAACCGGTAACCTATATCGCAGTCAATGTCGAACATGATCCTAAAATTTCCAACCCACCCACTATATTTAGATTTTATAATTTCAATTTCTGCGGATTCTTTCCGATATCTTTAGACTAATATAAATTCAATAGCTGTGGTAGCTCTCTCGTAGCAATATGTTAAGTGAATTGTGTAATTGCGGCAGTTTAGCAACAGTATGTAGATGGATTATCTATAAATTATTGTCATTTTGTGTCATGCGGCAGTTGTAAATTAGTGCCAAATATTTAGAAATATATTTATAGTGGTAGAGGAAATATTTGTTTTGAGCTTTGTCTAAATACATTCAGTATTTGAATAATCTCTTCTAAAAAAGAATACGCCGATGTGTTTGGATCTTACACTTGAAGACTAGTTTCGCTTTTCATTTCAAATGCATTATGCATCCCACTCTTGCTTATATCGAAAGGTTGAAAGTACTCCAGTTATCCTGGGTATATTTGTGCATTTGTACAAGATCGCATTGGAAATGCCATCTCTACCGTGTGAAATAAGATTGCATATTGGTGTAAAGTTCATGTGACGGACGTACACATCGAAAATAAACTCGTCTTTTCTGAAAGATATCAAACTCTGGAATATTTTCAAAGAATAATAACTTGTTGTACAGTAGAATAGCAGTTTTTCCCTCCTACAATTTTCTTGTAACGAGATTCTTGCTTGGTTGCCATTACACCTAAAATTAAAAATGCTGGTCGGATGTTTTAAAAAAATGCGACAGAAGAAACGGGGTTTTTACAGTTTAAACATTGAAGCATGATTGAAATACCAGAGCTTTTGCACAGGTATAGCAAAAGGAACACCTAAAATTTTAGGTTAATTTTTCATTGCATTTTTTCTCGCGACAAAAGTTCATCAAAATTCACATTTAATTGGTAACATGGATAAAGGAGGTTTGTGGGTAGCAACTGCTTTGATGACGTCATCTAAGCACTTGCTGCCAACTCCACTTTTCTCAAGCCACACAGTTATACAAGGTGACACCAAATATAACACCCAAATGCTTTTAAACAAAATTGCGTACTAGAAAAATATATCCTTGACATCAGAATGACGATAAAGCAGATGAGCAGTTCATTTAGTTGCTAATAAAAAGTATGGGGAATGTTTTGTCTGTAATCAAAAAAATATCTATTTTAAAAAAGAATAAACTGTATTAAACTAAATTTTCGAAATAGTAAGAACTTTTGGAAACATTTTTTCCCGAACGCAAAAAAGGCTGTATACTCAACTTGCTTTATTGCATTAATGTTTCTTTGAAGTTTTTGAAATATTATAAATGCATATTAAAGGAAGTTAAATTTGTTTATTTGAGTTCTCACACATTACTTATTCGTATTTTTATCAGTTTTGTAATTTAAAGACGGTAATAATGCATTTTAACTTGTATGTCTACCATTCACTTCCGCTTTCCATGTAGAATTTCCATCTTTATGGATACTGTGCTTTTCCACTATAGTAATCTTTAAAATGCCTCGGCTTATTGAATGCGTTAGCTTTTGCAAGTTAATGAAGAGCAGCCCCTTCAGGAGCATACTTTCATCCATTTTGTAGATGGCTTTTAAAAGGACGGTTGTGCGCTATAGTTGGGATCAAATAAATACTATATATTTGATCGTCTTGTGCATGTGTAGTCAGTTCTGAGGCAAACAGATGCAACATATACTGCCAATTCTTTCAGGTTGAACAGAAAAACAGAACTTTTGTTTCATAGGTGTGATGCATGGCCAAAATTGGCTCTTGCGCCATAAAAACCTACACTCACTTTATAGGTGTGATGTCTTGTTCTTTAATTCCTTAGTTTGTACGTTTCCCTTAAAAAAACTCCATTTTAAATCTTTTTTAGCTGGAGTTTTTTCAGTAAAGAAACGTGTCTCAGCCATACTAAATTCTGTTCCACAGTTTGGAAGCAATTCGCATTCTCAAGAAATTTTCCCGTTTCAATCGGTTCTGTCGAAGTAATTTTTCCTCGAACCTCGCATTAAAAGTCGATAAAAATTTCACTGACTTCGCATTCACGTGAGATACCGTGATCCAATGCATTACCTTCTGACACATATTGCAGAGCAGGTTCACCCAAGAAGCCCATCCCTTGTAAAAAGGTATGAGTCTTGCGAAGTGATTGATCTCTATCGTTTATAAATATGGTCTAAACCTAAAATAGTTTCTGCAGCCGATAACGCAGATTTACAAAGTTCAAAGAAAACGCCAAGATGTCGCCTGTCCGCCAAATGAATTTTGAATCTTCTTGTGATCTTAAATTCCTGAACTTCTGCTAATATCATCGAATTGAGACGCAAGTTTAGAAGCTGCGGTAGCTCGGTGCATAAACGTGCCTTTTTGCAATCTAATAAGACAAAGTCCATAAAAAGCCTATTTACCTTTAAATATAACTTTCTAGAAGTTGTTATAAAAGTATGGTCGGTGCGAAAAACCACAGAAAAGATCTGTCAATGCTGAAGATCCGAAGATGTCCCACACAATGCTTGCCATTCTCTTTATTTTTAATTTTTGCGATTTTTTTTGCTTATTGTGGCTAGTCTCGGCCATTTTTTCCAGTGCTGTGGTGGCTCTTCTAACTTATGTTTCTTTAAGCTTCTTTGGTCATAAACTTCACACATCTGAAGAAATGAGAAATCGCATGAATACTCCTTCTGGATACCGAAGAGTTTTGAAATGCTGTTAACGTCAAAATACCATTGTTTAGAATGCAAGTCTAAATTCATATCTTGATCCAAAGTAATGCTTGCAAAAGTTTCCAAATATTTATATGAAATGTAACAATTATTCGATGTGTAAGTGAGTTTTAAATACAATCGATGAAACAATTTTCATCTACGTTGAACAAAGTTTGTAGAGTCTGTGCTGTCGGCAAGTGAGATGGGTGGGAAAAGAATTCCAATTTCTGACAATTTTTCTAATATTGGTTTTTAACTTTTCAAGATAATCGGTGTCTTGTCACCTCAACGGCCCTTCTAAACGATCAAACTCCTTGTTTGAATCATTATGAAATAACGCTTCTTGCAACCGAAAATAAGTAAAATGATTGAAAAATTGCATGTATACTTGGTGTGTGTATAGACATGAATGCCTCCTGGAGGAACAGCCCTATCTAATTTAAATCATTGTCTTTCACACAAACTGTGACCAATCCCCATCACTAGTACTCGTGGTCAGTACGCAAAGCAATTTCTGTAATAAATTTATTTATAATAAAATGTGACGTCATCGGTGCTCAAACTAAAATTTGCAGTTTTCCCCTTTAGAGTATTTTCCTCCTGCACATAAACTGATATTGCTCATCTATGGTTATGGTCTGTTCAAAAACCACACCTACAGCCGATTTTGCCAATCCATCAATCGAACAAAATTCCAAGACCTCCAACAATATTGTATTACTTTCAATTTCTGTGGATTCTTTCTGATATCATTTCAAAAGCTGTATAATAGGTCTCGCAGCAATACTTCCTTTTAGGTAGTCTTCTCTTGGCGGGAGTTTTGGCAACAGTCTGCACTTAGAAAGACCGATTTATATTGGTTGAAGGAACATTTAACATCGCCACTCCGCCAACTGTATTTCATTTTTTTATTTATCTTAAATTCTTGAATTTTTGCTAATATCATCGGACTGGGATACAGGCTCAAAATCTGTGGTAGCTTGGTGCTTAATTTTTTTTTTGCAAAATGTAGTCCATAGATCTCCTAAGAGCCTATTACCTGTAATCGATTTCCTTCAATAGTCGAATGGTTGTTTTACAAAAATGGTCAGTAGGGGAAACCACATCAACCACGGAAATGACAGTTTTGTCAACGTTGTAGGAGATATTCGAATATCTTCAACACTCAACGATACTCGCGTTTGTCTCTATTCTAGAGTTTCTTGGATTATTTGGTGCTGTGGCAAAACTCCAACATTTCTTGAATAGCTAATGCTGCATGGTGACTCCATAGCTGTTCTAATTTATTTAGCTTCTTTTTGGCACGTCGAGATGAACTCGCTTCATACATCTGAACAAATACAAGAATACTCATTCTGGACAGAATTTTTAAAATTATCATTCAGCAAATCCAGAAAAAGCATACCGTTTTGAATTGAACCTACACATCCGATTCAAATCAATGCATGCAAAAATTTATAAATTTTTGTAATGTAACGCAATTATTCGATATGTGATTAGTTCTGAATTCATTCAGTAGATAAAATAGAAATTGTATCCGTTTCTATTGAGAACAGAATTCTTGTATTCTGTATTAAACGTTTTCACTTTTAGCTTCACCCAACTGTTATAGTATTAATATAATCACCATTTGAAGTATTAATATAAATTGTACAGATTTCCGCATTCACCCTAAGAGGTACAGTGTATGACCGAGTTGCTTTTTTACAAATTAATGCAAGTAACCTTCCCCAAAAGGCCTATTTCCCTTATGAAGAAACACTTTATTGAACTGATAACATTTTGTAAGCGTAATCTGTTCTAAACTCAATAGATAAAATTGAAATTGTATCTCTCTCTCTATTGAGAACAGAATCCTCAACTTTCCTTTGCGGATTCTGTATGAAGCTTTATTATTCTTCAGCTTCACTCACCTGGTTTCGTCGTTTGCCAAATCCTCGAGAGCCTCTGTGGCTCGCTGCCACGAAAGCTCTTCAATAAGGGCAAGTTGCCTTTTTGCCTCCAGAAAAGTCAAACTATTGATTATCTTTGAATTCTTGGCTTTCTGTGCCACATGGCAGAAGGAAATTAGTGGACATGTATATGAGCTTGGTAAGATAAATTTGAGGTAGAAATATGTGTGGAGCTTGGCCTAAATATATATCTGGAGCTTGGCCTAAATATATATCTCTTAAAAGAATACACAGATGTGCTTGTGGACCTTTTTCACACTTGTTGAGAACTATTTTCATTTAAGAAGCATTGCCATGCATCACTGCCGTTTAGATCTGAATGTTGAAAGGAAAGTACTTCAGTTATCCTAAGTATATTTGTACATTCGTGCAAGATCGCTTTAGAAATGCCATCTCCACCATGAAGCGAGATTGCATATCGCCATCAAGTTCGTGTGACGAATCGAAATTGAACTAGTCTTTCCAAAAAAGATATCAAACTTTAGAATTGGTTTCAAAGAATAACCTTTTGAAGAGTGGAATAGCAGCCGTTCCTTTGCACACTTGTGACGAGATTCTCGCTTGGTTGCCATTACACCTAGAATTAGAAATGCTTTCATGTTTATAAAAACCTGTTGGTTTCTTCTGTCGTATCCTTTACAGTTAAAACATTAGAACTCGATTGAAACACATGCATAGCAAAGGGAACACTTAAAAAGGTTAGGTTATTTAATTTTTCATTTCTTTTTTCTCGCTAAAAAAGAATATATAGAATTTCACATTTAATTACTGATGGTACTTGCTCTGGTAGACGAATTTTAAGGAAGTCAAAATAATAAAGCTTATTTTTATGTATAAATGAAATTTTATGCGAACATTTGCAATCGGTTTATTGTAGAAGCATGTAAAACTGCACTCTTGTATACATATCCTCAACATCAGAATAACTATAAATCAAGTGAGCATTTTATTTAGGTGAAAGTGTTTTGTGTTACTATGTTATTAGTTTGTAAGTGCAGGAGACAATGTTTAGTCTCGATATGTCTCGGTTAATATTTGAAATATTTTCGTGGCTGATTTCTTCACAAGAAACCTCATGTTTCGACATTTTCCAGCAGCATGCAGTTGCACGTCTTAACTCATTGACGCAGGACTCCCAACTGGCGTTCCCCTCAGGGGGCTCACCTTCTTTAGGTGAGTACGGGTTTCACGCTCCCGAGGTGCCCTAGTGATCTTTTTCTCTTCCTAAGGGTTTTACTGTCTTTGGTAAACATGGGCTTCACGAACCCAGGATACCCTAGTGATCTTTCTCTATTTTCGGCCCTTCTTCTTGCCATTCAAATTTCCCTTCCCCTCAGGGGGCTCACCTCCTTTAGGTGAGTTCGGGTTTCACGCTCCCGAGGTACCCTAGTGATCTTTTCCTCTTCCTAAGGGGTTTACTGTGCTGTTAAGCATGGGCTTCACGAACCCAGGATACCCTAGTGATCTTTCTCTATTTTCAGCCCTTCTCCTTGCCATTCAAATTTCCCTTTCTTCTTTTTCCCGTCTAGACCACAGATCCAAATTACAAAAATGAACTATGTTCCAAAATTTGTTTTCTATTGAAAAAACTCTTTTTATTACTAACATATTATGGTTTACATTTGTATTGTGTTAGTTTAGTTCCTTTTTCGTATATTTCTTTAAATTTTTGATTATGTTACTTTATTTGTTTTGATTAACAACGTTGGTTTTCCGACCCGCATGTTTGCCGTGTGCGTCCGTAAGGGGAAAATGGTGTTCTAGGGGATCCTTTGCGTTCCCTTTGCCCCCGCTTCTCAGTATGGAGGAGGTTAGTGGCCTAGGGATACTCTGCGTTCCCTTTGGCCACGCTTCACTGTAGACGGGTGGCAGGGTGAGCCCGCTCCTGTCAATCGGCTGATGGTACCTCTCTTCGGTGTCCCCGAAGAGACACTGCTAACAGGGTTGAGTGCTGCAGATAAGGGGTGTCGGGTTTACCCGTTGGATCCTCACCCTGGACTGTATCACTATGTTCTGGGTGTACTTCAGGTAAGCGCCGTGCCTGGTTTTTGGCCAGTTGACCGGCACACTGCCTCCCTTGTTGGACTCCGTGGTGGGTGGAGGCACGCCAGGATGAAGTGGGATACGCGTTGTTATGGATCCAATACTGCTGTGCCCGGGTAAAGGCCTCGTATTACCCACAACTCTCAACATTGAACAGACTGCCAGTACTGCACGTTTTTTTATACTATCACTACCTAATAATGAAATGTCTAAAAAATCCCCTTTTGCTATTTTCAAAGCTCTCCAAGCTATAGGCGAGCCAAAATCCGTTAAAAAAATGCGATCAGGTGATTTACTTATAGAAACAAAATCAGCATTCAGTCAAAATCTTGTCTGTCTGCAAGATCTTTCTAGATTCTCCCCTTATAGTTACCCCTCATAAAATACTTTAAATTCCTGTCGGTGTCATTTCCGAACCTGACCTGTTGTGTACTTCTGATGCTGAGATCCTTGAGGATTTTCAGACCGGGGTGTGGGAAGGGTGCAGGTCAGAAGAATCTTTAAAGAAAGATACTCACATTATTCCAACTAAACACTTAATTTTAACGTTCAATAGCCCAAAACTGCCAACTACCATAAAGGCTGGTTATTTAAATTGTAAATCCGTCCTATATACCGAATCCTCTACGCTGTTACAAGTGTCAGAGAGATTCGGACTCTCAAACTTCTTGCCGTGGTCAATTAACATGCTCTAGATGTGCATCAGATTGGGCATTCTTCCACGGATTGGCCTCTAGAGCCGAAATGTATTAATTGTACCCAGTCCATCCATCGATTCAAAATTATGCCCGGAAATATATATGGAAAATAGAAAGCAGATACAGGAAATAAAGTAAATAAAAATATTTCTTACCCAGAAGCACGTAAATTAATAACCCACAATTATATCTCAAACTTACTTGCTCAAGCTGCCAAAATTTTCTACTTCAAATAATTCTACCCAAACAGATGAAAATATAAACAAAAATAAAAATGTCCACCTTTAAAATTACTTGAACCCACTCCCTAAAACAAATATATCAATATCCACCCTATTTCCACATCATCCTCAACGCAAGCCCAACTCGTACCATCCACCACAGAAATTACCGTCTCTGAACCTCAGTCACCTCTTCCTGTATCTAGTAATGCACTTTCCACCACAAGCAATATGTTCACCCCTATTAAAACTTCATCCATGTCCGCTTCCTCACCCAACTCCAATACTCAACCCCCTACTGGCTCTACAACAATAGAGAATTTGAATTCGAAAAAAAAAAGAAAAATTCGGGATAGGAAAAGAAAAAAAGAAATACTTAAAACAATAGTAGACATAAAAATGACTCCACATAAACCGCGAAAACCAGCCTCTGAAGAATACACAACGGAGGAGGAAGAAATGATAATATACGACGTGGAGGATGAAATTGAACCTGATCCTAATTATGTGGTAAAAAATGGAAAGACTTATTTCAAAGGAAGTTTACTTTTAACCCTACAAAACAGAAAATAAGCTTTTTTTCACAGATACTAGTCTACTTGGTGGGAATTCTCCCCACCAATCTGAATACAAATATATTGAAATTAATTTTATACTTTTTTTAAGATTTTAGAATTTTTTAACAGAAATTTTTATAAACCTTTTAATATTTAAACATATGTTTGGCGCAGTATAGCCAAAATTGGCTCTTGCGCCATAAAACCCCAAATTCACTCACTCACTCAAATTTCCCTTTTCTTCCTTTCCCGTCTAGACCACAGACCAATTTTACACAATGAACTATGTTCAAAATTTGTTTTCTATTGAAAAACTCTTTTTATTACTATATTATGGTTTACATTTGTATTGTGTTAGTTTAGTTCCTTTTGTATATTTCTTTAAATTTTTGATTATGTTGCTTTATTTATTTTCGATTGCACCGTTGTTTTCCTGTACATGTTTGCCGTGTGCGGCGTCCGTAGGGGAAAATGGTGTTCTGGGGATCCTTTGCGTTCCCCTTTGCCCACGCTTCTCCAGTATGGAGGAGGTTAGTGGCCTAGGGATACCTCTCTGCGTTTGCTGGCCCACGCTTCACTGTAGACGGGTGGCAGGAGTGAGCCCGCTCCTGTCAATCGGCTGGTAATTACCCTCTCTTCGGTATCCCCGAAGAACGCACAACAACAGGGTTAGTGCTTGCAGATAGGGGTGTCGGGTTTACCCGTTGGATCTCACCCTGGACTGGCATCGCTATATTCACCAGATTGTACTCTGGGTAAGCGCCGTGCCTGGTTCTTGGCCAGTTGACCGACACTGCACTCCCTTGTTGGACTCCCGTGGTGGGTGGAGGCACGCCAGGATGAAGTGGTATACGCGTTGTTATGGATCAATGCTGCTGTGCGGGTAAAGGCCTCGTATTACCCACTCAAAACGTCGATAAATATCAACAGATTCAAGATTTTTACTAATTTCCTTGCCAAATGAATTGTCAAAGAAATCGCCATTTGGTATACACAAAGCCCTCATTGGAATAGGTGGTGAACCGAAATCAATCACGACTGCGTTCCGGGGATCTGCTAATTGAAACGAATTCCGCTCTACAAACAAGTCTTTTCTTCTTGCAAAATCCTTTCTAAATTGTCCTGTTCTGTGGTTCCACAAGGCGCCAACTCTTGTCCGTGGTGTCATTTCTGAACCTGACCTGTTGACCACTCCTGAACCGGAAATCCTTGATGGATTTTCTGAACGAGTGTAATTCAGGTCAGAAGAATAACTATTAAAAAAAACTCTACACATATTCCAACTAAAAAACATAATTTTAACTTTAATAGCTCAATACTACCAACAAATATAAAACCGGGTTTCTTTAAAACTCTGCCCCAAGTGGGGAACTGAAAAAAAAATTCAAGTAATCAAAACCAATAAAAATATACCTTTTTAGAAGCACGAAAAATTAAAGTTCCAAGTTATCCCAGACTTTTCCGGGCCCCAAACCCTCAACGAACATAAAACACAAACGATGAAACCATTACAAAATAGTTGCCCCCGGTTAAATTTTACAACCATTGATACCTGTTCCAAAGGGGAAAAATATCTTCCAAAATTCCTACAGTTTCCAAACATCAACCAAAAACAACAAAACCTCTTACCATCCAATCTTCTGTAACAGTTACATGTCATCTAATTTAACCATCTGTTCCTTTAATAGATATTTTCTCCCCCCCCCATCTAATAATTTTTCTACATCTACTACGTTTCCCTTTATCTAATAAAGCACTCACTTCAACCATTATCAATGTTACACCCTTACCAAATAAAAAGTCCTACTTTAAACTGAAACCTCTATACCCCAAAAACCTTCTAAACCCCGGATGTAAAACAAACTTCAAAAAAGCAAGAAAAAACGTCCGGGAAAAATTACCTCCGAAATAAAAAAAATTGACGCCTCAAAACCTAAAAGCACACCTATACAGGAATCATCAGACGAGGACATGATTGTATACGATGTTCCCAGAAGAG
>BMAV01002868.1:0-62943 GCA_019973955.1 Trichonephila inaurata madagascariensis
GCATTCCCGATAACTTTATCAATATATTTTTTATTTATTTATTTTTATTGTAAAATTCCACTTTCCAATTTCTTTAACACCTATCGCTAAAGTTGCTTGGCGCTTAATTTCGGTTGCTAAAAAATTAACTTCGCCAAAGCACCCCGAATTCTACACTTAAACACCCAGGGTGGGTTTAAAAGAATGATGCTTACAAATAAATTTTTTTGCCTGGAATAAATCAAACAATATGACTTATGAATCAAGTAAATTGCTTTATATATAATCCGACAAAATAAAGTAAACATCACATTTACCATATCGCTTAGTTGGCAGTCAACTGTACAGAGAGTGTAATTAGTAATTTTACCAACTTATTTAACTTATCTTTTATTAAAAAACAAATCATGTACTTTAGTTTTACAAACAAGAGAAAATCAGTTAAGTAAAATAACAACAAATAATCGAGTACTCATTTTAAAATGGGCTCCTCCGCGTGTAACGTGGTAGATACGAAATATAGTTCGTAAGATTTAAGAGAATTAAATTTGTTTTTGAACCTCAATTTTCAAAATATGTTTTTTAATTTGCCCGAGAGCATTAATTAACATTTTGGGAGGTTTTGAGTACATGTAACGAATCAAATTCGATCGAAGCATGCCGTCAAATCTGACACAAGCATATTTATTTCAAGATAAGAATATCGACGTGCTCATTTTTGAGTATGTCTTTTTTATCCGTGTATTTTGTTTTGTTTGTATGTTAATGAGGACCTTAGAAAACGATTTGACTCTTTATTTTAAGTGAACAGTGTATATATTTAACTTTACAGTTGAATATCTTTCATTAATTAATTAGCTCTAACGGATTAAATTTCCCAAAGTTGAGTATTTTGTTTTTGTATATCCCTTAATTTTCAATGTAGCGATTCAAAAAAAAATATTGCATGGAAAAAACTGCAGTAAATCATAATGTAGTAGATAAAGGGTTAATGTGCAGATTACCAAATTTATCTGCATATTAAATGATATGCTCCACTTAAGTGGGGAATCATGTTTACTTAGGTAAATAAATAATCTAACAGGGTTATCATCCCATTAGCGGTTTCCGTATCTAAAGTTCCTTTCTCTTATGAATTTTAATTAATAATTTGAACCGATTGATTCTTTCTATTATAGTTTTTCATTTGATCTGTAACAACATTGGGTTTGTTAGTGTTTAGGGGCTCGAGCAAAGATCAGCCATAGTAACTTTAACACAATTTTATCAATACTTTTACTTAATCAACCAACACAATTAAAGATAAGAAATGTACTCAATGATAAATCCGGAAGAGCAATTGCATAGCCTTCATTCAAATAACATACAAATAAAAGTACTTAACTGAATACTGGAGCACTCTTGACTCTAACGCTTGAATCCTCTTTAAATTGCTTGCTTAACCCTCTAAGCGGTCTGCACTTAAAGTCTTGCCATTCTGGAGATGCTTCAAAAATGCACCGCACATATCTTTTGCTTTCAGGTGGGGTTCTCAAAAGCGGTTGAGCCGTATTTTTAAGAATGCGGCTCGCCCGCTTTTGGGAATCTTGCTTGAAGGCAGGAAAAGCATCTCTGGAATGGCGGAATTGTACGTGCAGACCGCTTGGAGGGTTAACTATACGACCTCCAGTCGTGATCTTGTTCCCAATACACTTTCAACTTTCTACCACCAACTATCAACCATCGTCCATCCTCGCGTATTCTAATGCCAACGTTTAAACAGAAGTACTATTTTGCCTAAATCTCGTCTTCTTCACCGAGAAAGGTTTTTAAATGAACTTAGAGATAAAAAGAATAATTTTACCCAAGAGGTTTAATGAAAGATTCATGGATAGACCCATTATACAGATTGATGAATGATTCCATCAATTTAAATTTGATTTTTCCTTGATTGTATTAACGTGATTCTTTATGTGAAAAATAAATAAATACCATTATGTCAATTTCCTTTAATTACAATAATATTTTAAACTATTTGATTCCTTATATTGTAGTTTTTCCCAGTTGATTGAAGATTGATTCCACGACTAATGTGTCGATTGTTCGATTGTAGTAACCTTGGTTTGTATAAAAATAAATAAATAAATAAATAACATTTAAAACAAGAGTATAGAAACATTGTTGTTGTTCCACCAAAGATCTTATTTTCCTTTTAACGAGTGTGTAATAGGTAATGTGCAGATTATCTAGGTATAATTTTAGAAATGAAACAATTATCTGCACTTTAACAGATAAACAAATGATGTGCAATTTAACTGATTTCTACTATTTAGTGATACCATACGTATAAATGCGATTAAGAGCCAACTTAGTTTATACTGTGCCAAGAAATTGTTTAGTTAAAACTAATTCTTTTTTAAGAAACATAATCAAAAGGAAAAATAATGTAATAAAGTTAAATTATATTTAAAAAAAAGTCATTCAGTAAAATATCATTGAAATTTAGTAATGTATAAGTGTTAAATTAATGATTCCCGCATGAAGAAAAATTGTATGAGAGATAAAAATGTTACATTTTCCTATTTCTTATTTCCATGGTCAGTTAAGTGATCATATCCATGATATTTGTATCAAATTTCAATAATTCAGCCGTCTTTTAACCATTTTAGTTTATTGGAAGATACACATGAAATACTTTTATACAACGTAGGGAACATTACGTAACTCTGACTACAAACCAGTATAATTCTCTGATGACTTGCAGCCCCATCTATACATTTTACATTTAATTTACAACAAAAATGTTCTAAATTATAATAAATACAATAATCAGAATTACAGTTATAAGAAAGAAAAATCACTATCGGTTTCTGGCAGATGTTAAAAAATGTGAAAAACCAGTCTGGACATGTTATTTCACTTTCTCACACTATCATGCCTTAACGAATTATATGAAAAAATATTAAATATGACGTTTTTTCTACTTTTAGCTAAAAAAGTTACATCAGTGCTTCTCAAACTTTCAATATTTGCGACCCAATATTCAATCATAATTTTCATCGCCCCCCCCCCATACAATAACAATGTATTGAATTCCATAATACTATAGTTTGATGCTGCTATGTAAAATACAACTTTAACCTCTGGAGTGCGATCGGCATATATAAACGTCTCGGTCAACCAAAGCGTTAATTGCCCAGACGTATATATAGGTCTTTACGAAGAAAGATCTTTTCTGTGCACTGCTGTCTATAAAATTATACCAAAAGCTTCAGAATGCAATAGAAGGTCCTTGACAGTGTTTGCGAAGGATTTACTTATTTCAAAGAATTTTCTTATATTTATTCTTTTTCTTCCACCCACCCCTAAAACCACATCTCATACGCGCTCATACGTTGAAAACGGTGGCATTGGGGAACGAATCAGTAAATTTTAATAGGCAATTAAGGGATTAATTATAAACCGTACAAAAAAAATTATCAAGATAAACGATAATTTTTGTATATAATTTTATATATGACAATGCCATGGTATCACAAATAATTATTAAACTTGTTCTTAATATTGTTAAATTAATTTTAAAGTACATTGTGCAGTATTGATACATTTACAGAGTAAATGTGTGTATTTTTTTTTATCACGTCAATATATTTTGTTTGTATACTTTCAGCAAATTAATAAATTTTGTAAATAATCTTTTGTTTTTCATTTTCCAAAATAATCGAGCCCCTTTGGAGTTATCGTGGTCCCCTAGGAGGGCGAGCCCACAGTTAGAGATATTCTGAATTGCATGTATAATTTTAACTACAGTTAATAAGATTTAGTCTGAACCTTTTTAACACCTCAACATATGTCAAAAAAAAATTCAGTAAGTACAAAAGATTCGTTTTGATTATGAATTATAAACATTTTATTAAGTTTAACGCGAAGTTATTACATCATACATCAAATGTGATGTATACATACACATATTAAGTACGAGGCTAAATTAGATTGAAAATATTTTCACAATGTTTATTGTAACTACACAATTCTTTTAACAGACTTCTCTACAAAGCAAATACGAGCAATTTCTAAATTCAAATGGTGCGTACGGTGCAAAATATATAAGTAGTGTAACAGTAATATTTATCTTATCTTTCAAGGAAAGTACCTTTTTCAGGTAGACAAGTTTTTTTTCCTAATAGTGATACATTATTTATCCTTATCACGCACATTTATTTCCTTTAAAGTTGCTATCAGTTAAATACATAAGCATTACCTACAGTTGTTACAGTTTTGAGGAAATAACTTTTAAAATAACTTTTATAAATTATTGTTAAATTCTCCTATAGATTTACGAATAAATTTATCAGCAACTTTACTAAAGTTCATCAGAACTATATATAAATGAGGAAAACAAAATAAATATTGTGGTGTAAATGTTCAATTAGTAACAAAACATAAAATTCTTTTCCTGCTTTCCTTTCTGACCCTTTATGCATATATTTATAAAACACATACACACACATATATGGATATGTATTTCATAGCCTTTACCCGTCATTTTGCAGGTTATTTCATGATGCTGCATGAGTGGATATTTTGTTTTGAAGTTATTGATATGTAAGTCTCATCATTAAACTTCTATGTATCCAAAAAAAATATTACAGCCTTCACCCCTGGATTTACAAAGGACTTGGATTTTTAAAAATATAATTAAACTAGGTTTACATTTTCCCCTTACGAGCCCCTGCTATGAGTCGATTTCTACAATAAGCAAAATAATTCAAAATAAATGCTTAATAAATTTCGAATTTTTAGGTTTTACAGTTCACAAATGGGAACTTTTTATCTATACGACACCTTATTCCCTATCAACCCTTAGGAATCAATTTTGCGTAAAGCGTCTTAGCAGATTTTTGTTCAGCGAAAGAAACATGCTTGTCAAATCTCAAATATGTTGGTCTACTAATTCAGAAACTGGACATTTTACGTAGAGCAATGTCTCTATCCCCCACCCCTTTTGCAGCCAATTTTGGTAAAATCTCTTCTTATAGTGAATTTCTACTGTACAAAAATATGCATACTTATCAAATTTCAACTACTTAGGTCTAATATTTCAAAAAGGGAAATTTGTGTACTTATTACAACCATATAGGATCCAAAACTTCTCTTGAAAGTCAATTTCCACTAAACTCTTTCTTAGTGGATATCTAATGAACAAAAGAAACGTGCTTGCTAATTTCATTTTTGTGTGCCTAATAATTAAAAACAGCATATTTTTTAATTATTGTGTCCCTCTTTTCAGTTCTTGATGGGAACTTATTTCCATGAAACCCATTCTTAGCGGATCTCTATTTTACAAAATAAACAAACTAAGCAAGTTTCAAGTATGTAGGTCTTATCGTTAACAAAATTGAATGTGTGTTTATCTATAATGCCTCCTAACTCCTCGTAAACACCCCTAGGAGTTGATTTCTGCTAAACTATTCTACTATTAGCTTTTCTCTACTCAACAAAAGAAACATGCTTACCAAATTTCATGTCAATTAGTGGATAAATCTCGTGCTGAGAGTGAATGAATTGTTTCTCCCTTTTGGATTAAATTAAATACACAGAGAAAGCTGTGAGTATTTTAACAATTTTCGTAATTGTAAAATTGCTTCTTTCGTGTAATGCTTCACAGTTCTTATTTCTCACATGAACTCAAAACAAGGTGTATAGATATAAAGTGTAATCTAATAAATTATCCTAACTAACGTGGATTCGTAGTTTTTTGCAAAATTCCTGATAAATTTTATTATTCAAAACGAGTTCGGTCTGGTTTCCGGTAGTTAAAAACATATTAAAATTTTATCTTTTTTTCATACACATGCATTAAAAAGCTATATTCAAAGTATTGAATGCAAATGGAAATTTCATTTCATTAATAATAATAATAATATAAAAATAAAAATATATATATATATATATACACATATAGAGAGAGTAGAGTGCTAATTAGTGATCTAATTACGCTTTTAAACATTTGAATTATGTAATTTTTAGCTTAAGTAAATGTATAGTTTTAGCATAATGATAAATATTATAAAGTATTCAATATTATAAAAGCTGCAATGTATATAGCTATTAATTCACGCCATCGGAAATTATTGTAATCTTCTCTATTTGTTTCAAGTGTTAACATTTCTTACTAAATGTGATGTAACTCAAGTGCCTTCCTTGTGGGGAGGAAACAAGGCGTCAAAAGTACTTGCAGTAATTGGTATCGCCTATATGGTGCCGCACTAAAAAGTGATACCAGTTCTTGGGGAATGTACTAGCTCTGCAAAAGTTAAATAGCAATAGGCAGCTCTATTAGAGAAGAAGAAGGAGATTTGATTAACTGCAATAGAACGTCGTTTATCCGAATCAATTGGGACCGGACACTGTTTGGATACGCGATTGTTAGGATAACCAAAAACCAAATGCGATCCATGCAGTATATGAAACCGGGCACTATACGAATACTGAAAATCATTACATGCGGGAAACGTGCTTTAAGACAAAGCAAAATAGGTGCAAAAGGTCGCAATTTTACTTTTATTGTGAAAAATAATCACTTATTTTTCGCTGTACCATTGTACACATTCGTTCCTTCACTGCAAGGTCTCTGAAAAAACTGGTTGGGATATTTGAGCTCCAGATAATAAACGTTTGACTGAATGACGTTCTACTGTATTAAAGCGAGTGGCTGAAGCCATACCTAGCTCTGAACTAGTAAATACTTGGTAATAATCCATAATTAAATTTTGTTTTTTGTTAAAATGGAAGTCTTTTAATTGAATTGAATTAATTGTGTTTGAAAACTTTCCGACGAACCCGAAAGAATCATCATTGTTTTCGATATGAAGTTAATACATATCTCAACTCCTTGTTAGACTGACTTTTCGTGAGTTTTCATTCATTACGAAATGATTGAAAAATGTATTCCTTGTTACGAACAAAATATTTTTGAAGAACATCGAAACATACATTAGAGAAAATTTAAAAATTTTGCAAAATACACATTTTTATATCATAGAATAGATAGGTTACAATGCATGAAACATTTTAAAATTGATAAATAAACTCATTTAACAGTTATCTTGGCTGATTCGGACACAATGAAATAAAAATATATATAATCTACACGTTTTAAATAAATAAGAAAATTAAATGTCGTATAAATAAATTTAAAAAAAAGAAATCTTTAAACTACCGAAGTTGAATGGAAATAGTAGGCAGTCGAAGAAACGAAACATTTTGTGAAAATATTTTTTTTTTGTTCTGACTTTCCATTGATTCCTGTCCAAACAACACGGAATGAAAACATTGTATAACAGATTAAGATATCTGATGAGACGTGAAAATGGGACCAAAATGATATCGAAATGAGCACACTCAGAAAATGAGAGCCACAAGGTTAATCAAAACAAGGGCTGATTGAATACTAATTCCTCACCACCACCATTCGCTAAAGCTTTTTATTTTTATGTTTATCTAGGATGTCCTTCACTTTCAGTCATGAACTTATTTCATAATACTGAGTCAAGGAGGAAGTTCGTCCAGGCGTAGCTGCTGTTCGTAATTAATTCTTTCTAACGGTACAGTAAGATTTCTGTATATAACTGTATACTTTTGTACTACTCTTTATTTAACCTTTGCATCGCTAATTTACCATTTTGCATTTAATAATAATTATTATGAAAATTGATTTATTGTCTACAAGGAATTGCAAATAAACGATTTTAAATTTATTTTAAAATATGTAATTTAATGCATTTAATTATATAGGGGTATATTTTACACAAAATTATGTATACGATCAAGTCTGATAAGCTGTAAATTATCCGGTAAAAACTATTTCATAAATATTTAAATACGGTATGGAAAATGATATCGTAAAATATGGCGTATAACCCTCACCAGCGTATAACATGCACCTAGACTTTCTAGCGGCAATTTTTAAGTTTTAGATACATTCGCTGTTTAACACGCACCTCCTTTTTTTATAAAGAAACCTGAAATATATATATATGTAATGCTATTTTATTTTGAAGTCACTTATTCGTGGTATTATCCCATGGTTTTGAAAAAATAACATATTTCAAGAACTATAATACTCTAAGTTCATTAGGTACGTAATTTCTTTAAAATGAACGGTATTTCAATTTATGTATCTAATTTTTTTTATGCTGATCTCTTTTTTTTTCTTTTGAAGTTATAATTTGTGTATCCTGTGTATAACAGGCGCTTTTAGATCTGGATCTTATTTTTTGTATTAAAAGTGTGCATTGTACGTCGCATTTTATGGTAATAAACTATTTTTTTTACTCAAGTTTTTCAAAGTAATTTTTCCAATGTATGCAATGTATCAATGAGAAGGTATTCCTTCTGTGAATTTTAGTCGCGGTAGGAAAAAAAAGCTTCTTGATATTGATTACATCATCGTTTATTTAATTTTAGTAGTAAGAGATTTAATTGGAGTGCATTCTTCGCTCGAGTGCAAAAATACCAAAGAAGGAGTTATTCGTTTTTTAGGCTTAAATACCAAAGAAAAACCAGTAAAAATATATTTTTTTAAATATAATCACGTGCTCAGGCAAAGGGAAACATAGGTTATTTTTAGAAATACATCAGAGTGTGTTTTAGAGAAAGTTTCAACCACTTAAGGTATCCGACTACCCTAAAATCATGAATTTTGTCAAAAATTAACAAATATTTTTTAATTATTTTACTTTTATAGGCCATCTTTGTAGCTCTATAAAATTACCAAGTTTATTATTTTCCATTCTCTCAAACAAAAACTTCAAGTGCTTTAGTAAAAGCAGATGTCATTACTTTAAGCAAGATGTCATACTTCAAAATGCGTTTTACTCGAAATGTGTGTTTTTTTAAAATACTCGAAACGGGGACAGCAATTGCTCAAAAAGTTTTGAAAATAATGAACTGAAATTGTTTTGTATGTTCGGTATAGTAGTAGAAGTATTTTAACCTTCAGATTTATGAATCACTGTTTTATTACAAAATTTACAGTTAAATCTTATGTTTATATAATCACTGTTTTTTTAAGCAATTTCATACAATAACTACGATAAAGTACTATAGTTTTTGTAAAAATTAAAATATCTCTTGTCCTGAAGGTCGCTTCAAAAAAGACTAGCAAAGTAATACATCAAAATTTAAAAATTGAGAATGTTCGTTCACTATTTGTACAGAGCGGGCCCCGTTTATGTAATATTTTTTCAATTTTTACCCATTTTTCCCTTTTATAGTAATAATTTATTTTTAAATTCTTAATTTTAGTCTTTATTTTCTTAAAATGTACTAAATAAATCTAAAAGCAACAACAAGAACAAAAAAAAAATCTCCATATCTCCATTTTTTTAAAACAGTTGTCACCAGTAGTCGGATACCTCAAGCACGTGTAAGCTGATACAACATTCGTTTACTAGAAATCGCTAATAAAGCAGTCGAAAATTCAAGGTATAAGCCTTTTAACGGAAAAATTTTTTCATAAAGCTGTCAAAATATAGGTTTTAATCCTTAAATGTGAGATGAAATGAGAAGCGTTTCGAAGTAATTTAGTCGAAATTATGATTAAGAGAAAAATATATAAGATTAGAATTTTAAGTAACTATTAATCTATTCCATGTATACGTGTGTTTGCTCCTCTAATTCAATTCCTAATATTAGCTTCACAATCTCTATTTATTTATTTAGCTTGGTGGAATTTTCAAATCTTTAATAAAATGCATTTTAAAGCGTTCAATGGAGCTGAAATTTTATATACAT
Source organism: Trichonephila inaurata madagascariensis (assembly GCA_019973955.1). Lineage (NCBI taxonomy): Eukaryota > Metazoa > Arthropoda > Arachnida > Araneae > Nephilidae > Trichonephila > Trichonephila inaurata. The sequence goes on from BMAV01002868.1 coordinate 9,757, forward strand.
GATTACTTTGGATGACAATACAATAATTTAATTATAATTAATAAAAATTAAGTGATTAAAACTAATTATTCACAGAATTACAAATACAGCCACGTTGGCTTCATTTTTGGTGACTTAGCAACCATTTTGGTGACTTGTATCAAAACTTGAAAAGTATTTTTTCTCAGCATTTTAAAGCATTCAGTTAAACTTAAATTTTATATACACAGATTGTTTTGGATGCCAAAACGATACTTTAATAATTATTAATGAAAATTAATTACCACTTTTGTTGTGATTCTGTCATATGTATATACATATTTATATTAATTGTAACTATTTAATAAAAAGTAACTAAAAAAAAAATTTTTCTTTGTTGATCTAAGTAGGAATTAACTTAATTTTTTTAATATTACTTTTTTTTAACAGTCACTGAAAATTTCAGATTGTGAAACAGATGATTGAAATTTACAGAGTGTTTTTCTAAGCCGCAGGAAAATATTTATTAAACATGGTATTAGAAAAAAGCGAGCTTTTGCCTTTCGTAATGGACCATTTGCCGCCATTTTTTGAAAAGAAAGCCAAAAAAGAACTCAACGAAACATCCGAAAAAAGAGTTTCTGAGCTGTTGAACCTAAAACAACTAGCAAAAAGTATATTTCAACTTCTTCTATGTGTATGGAATATAAAGTAATAAAGGAGAAAATGATTTAAAAGTATATTAGAGTAATTTAGCTTATAAATAAAGATCAAACAAATTTCATGGTCGGTTTAATTTTTTTAATACATTGAAAAAAATTAGCACGATTAAACCATAATTATGCTTTTGTCAGGCAATTAAGTGTAGTTATTTGTGTTTTTTAAAGGTTAATGTTATTTGATACTAAATTAATTTTAATTTTAAATAAAATATTAGAAAGCAGATGTAAAAAATTGCCGTTTCCGTACCTTTTTTTTAGTTTCATGTAATTTGAATCAATAACGTAGCTAGTCTTAAGTGGGCCCTAGATCAAAAATTTCTGTGGGTCCTTTCTGGGCCTCTTTAATTTATTTAATATTTTGCTCACGATTTTTTGTTTACTTGATACGGTGGTAGCTACGCCCCGGATTTTAATGTTTTTGAAGCTAGAGTTTACTCTTATACGAACTAAGCCAAAGGACATCCGGGTTTTGAAAAAACATTCAATTTTTTTTTCATAATTGGACACATGCTTAAATTTGTTACATATTGCAAAGTGTAAAAAACCTATTATGAATGATTTTTGCACTTTTTTCTTCACCGATGTATAGCTGTCATCACATCAAATCCTAGATTCGAACTTTATTTAAGGTATCCGATTACTTTCCAAACCCGTTTTTTGGGAAAGGGGTTTTAAAATGGATAATATTTATGATATTTAGGGGTCAATTAGATTGGTTGTTTATAAAATTGTTTTAAGAATAATATTCCAATAAGAAATTTTTTCCCTCAATTTTTTGGGACAAAAATGGGAACATGGGAATGACCAAATTTCAAAAATATTCCCCTTTTTAAAAAAACTGCTTCTATTGTAAATAATATTTTTCCTGTTTTTAGCGCAGACCTCTGTACAGAGGCTCAACTAGAATTTTTTTTTAAAAATATAACTTGAATGGGTTTATCCGTGTTTTTTCACAACAGAGGGGGGAAATTTTAAAAAAAAAGCCGATAATTATTTCAATGGGTTGTAACTTGAAAATAATGTGGATTTTTCAAAAATCATAGTTGAGCCTCTGTACAGAGGTCTGAGCTTTTAAACAGGCAAAATGTTTTTATAATAGAAAACATTTTTCACAAAAAAGGGGAACATTTTGAAAAAAGGGTTTCTCTAGGTTAATTTTTGCCGAAATATTGTATTTAAATAATTTTTTCGTAAAAATGTCCTTAAAACAATTTTATACATGTATTCTAATGTGACACTAAATATCATGAAAATTATCCATTTATGCGCTTTTTTAAAATCACGTTTCTGAACCTAGTCGGATACCTCAAACAGAATACTTAATGCCATAAAGAGATTTTTATTATGATATACTTTCCCCATTGCTTATTTGGTGAATTTAGTTTTAAAATCCTTTTTGCGGCATATGAATGAAAAAATTGAATAGATGAGTAGGTATTACTTCGTTTTTCCTTGTTTCAATGTTTTAATGGTCTCATTGTGTGTAATGAGATAACAAAATCTTTATCAACATCGAAAAAAAGTGTTCATAATATGCTAATGAATAAGTTAGGGAAAATCATGAAGTATTTTTTTCCCCGTATCAGAGAATAGGGACCTTCTAATTTACTTTCTTTTTTACCCTTTTGTACTTTCGGTTTTCAATTTATTCAACCACTCATATAAAGACATCATTCGCTTTTCATATAAGGTTTATTTCTTAATTTTTTGTAAAATTTTAAGAAAGGGGTCGGCTATCTCTTAGTTTTTGCATGCCAAACCGATTTACCCATATGTTCAACGTGTCACACGGTAGGACATTTTTGAAACAATTTGATTCCCACGATAATGCATGTGGAGTTAGAGAATAGAGGTCAATAATATAAATTTATAGTTTTAGTGTACATTAATTTTGCATCATTTAAGGCGTCACAGGAACCTTAACCGATATCAGTGCCGAAAAAAAACATCTATCTTCAAAAACCCAAAGTAAATTTTGCAATAAAAAAGAAAACTATAATTTGAAATCTTTTTCTACATGACAAATTTAAAATATTTACGTTAACTCTCAAATCTTTTTGAGAATTTGAGAAAGAATTAAGAAAAATTATAAAGAAATATAAATTGGGCAATTTTTCAAAAAAAATGAAAAAACAGTATTTTACACCGCGCAGGATTCCCAAAGTATAAATTTGATAAAAAAATTTTCAAAAAATTTGTTTTTTCTTGGTATAAAAAAGTTCACTTTTTAAGTTATAGTAACTTTTTTTAAAAAATTCAGAGAAAAAAAAAATTTTTAAATACAATTATAAAAAATTTTTTTAAAAATTTTTAAAAAAAAATTAATTAAAAAACTCAAAAAATTTTAAAAAATGTTTTTTTTAAAATTAGTATAATTTTTAAGAGCCTTATTTTGGACACGTGTAAGAAATTTCCCCCCCAATATCATAAAAACACATGGATCAATAAGTCCCGAGACTAACAATGAAAACAAATTTTTTCCAAAATTTTTTTCATCAACATAATCACCTTTTAGGGTGATACAATCGTTCCAACGCTTTTCCCAATTTTTCAATACCATGTTTAAAAAAAATTATCTTTCGCTTCAAAATGCTTCAATTTTCCCAGCGATGACCTCCCTCATTTGAGCCAAATCTTTTTCCCTAGAGCATTTTTTAAGATCATCAAAGAGCCAGTAGTCACTGGGGCTAAATCTGGTAGTATGGGGGTGGGGAAGCAGATAAAAGCCCAATTCGTTCAATTTTGCCATTGTTTTCATCGACTTGTGGCAGGGGATTGTTTGGTGAAAAGGATTTTTTTTTTCTGCATGTGCGGTCGTTTTTTTCGATTTCCTCCTTCAAACGCCCCGAAGTCAATATAATAATCACTGTTAATCGATTTACCTTTTTTTGGGTAGTCAATGAAAATCACGCCATGCGTATCCCAAAAAACTGACGCCATGACTTTGCCAGCTGACTGCTGCGTTTTCGGTCGCTTCGGACGGCTTTCGCCAGCTGTGCGCCACTCAGATGACTGCCGCTTCGACTCTGGGTGTAGTGATGTATCCATGTTTCGTCCATGGTCACGTAACGACGCGAAATCTTTTTGTTGCGAGTAAATAGCGATAAACAGCTTTCTGAATCATCGACTCGTTGCTGTTTTGTTCCATCGAAAGCAATCGCGGCACCCACTTGGAAAAAACCCTTTTCATGCTCAATTTTTCATGGAGGATAGTAAATACACTTCCATATGAGATCTGTGTCATCTCAGCAATCTCACGGAGCTTCACTTTACGATCTTTCATTAAAATTTTTTGCCCACTTCACTCACATTTTCCGGTGTAACGGCTTCCACAGGTCTACCCGAGCGTTCCGTGTCATTTGTGTCGGTACGACCACGTTTAAACTCGGCAAACCACCGACAAATCGTTGCTTTTGATGGACAAGAGTCCGGGTAACATTTTTCAATCCATTGTTTCGCTGGCACGGTGTTTTTACCCATTAAAAAACAATGTTTTATCAGAACACGAAACTCGTTTTTTTCCATTTTTTAAACAAACTACAAAACGACTTTACTCCAACCTCGATAACTCAGCTGTTTCTTGTTCGATCGACTTAAAATTTTGACACGTTTCAAGCAAAGGTTAGTACTCTAGAAAGACCTGGTTACTGGTTTACTACGAGCGCCATCTCTGGGTTAGTCTCGGGACTTATTGATCCATGTGTTAGTTTCTGAGAAATCTTGCGCGGAAGCTAAAATTTTTTGTTTTGAGAAAAAGGAAGATAAAGAAAAGAAAGAGGTAGTGTTTTTGTTTAAGTTTCAATAGTTATTTCTCAAAAACTTTGAGAGTTTTCACAGTATCAACACAATTTTGATATCAAAATACTCAGAAATGTTGAGGCTTTAACATATATTTTTTTCACTTAAAATTGAAAAATGTGCAGTTTAAGAGTCCTGTGAGCCCTTAAAGGTATTTCTTAACGTAAAAAATAAACAGCATGAAATATAACCATATCTTCAACAAAACAAAACAAAATTAAACTGTACATATATGTTATGCATTTTTAAACACATCTATTAAAATAAGAAATAGGCAGCATAGAATATAAATATTCCCCTTCATTATAATTTAATAAAAATAAAACTTTAATGTGAACCTAGCGCTTGTACCGCTTTTCTTTCATATCGCAAAATCAGGGGTATAATTTGACTTTCAATTTGACACGATTCTAAACATTCAGTTGTTAAAAAATTTCTTTGCGGACTTTAAATATTTTTCATAAGAGGAAAGATTTTTTACTTACATTTGTAACCAAAAGTGGAAAGCAGAGCACTTGAAATTTTCTTTCTTCAAACAATTGAATCTCTCCAGCAATGACAGTCAGTAATTTATATAATAGCTGTAAATTTATCTTTCAGTTTTATACTTAATTCTTTAAGTGTCCATAATTCTGAAGATGTTTGTCAAAAAGATCCATCAAAAATTTATCAACTTCCAACCACTCAAAAATTGATAACGTTGTAGATTAGTGCAGCATACCACTGAGAATTGTACATGCGCAAGCTTGAGAATTGTACCGCACGCGTGCCACATGTGGTACGAGTGCCATAGGTTGCAGACCCTAGTTCTAAGCAATCCAATTAAATTGTTATACTGATGTTTAAGTTTTGATCATGCTCAGTGTACGAAGTTGTACATGGCTATAGAATTATTTGCTGTTATTTAAATAGTATATATTGTACAGCGTACACTTCGGATTAACAAGTCGGTGTTGATCTTACGGTGATTGGTTAAGGTGACTGACTACATTAGAAATCGTAATTTTGAAAAATCGTATAAATGATTCTTTTTTTTTTATATTTAGTGTCAATTAAATTTTAATATACATATAAAATTACTTTAAGAATATTATCACAAGGTAAAATTATTTAAATGCAGCATTTTGACTAAAAGTGAAGAAATAATAGCACATTTTTAAAAAATTTCCCTTTTTTGTAAAATGCATCTATAATATTAGTACTTTTTCTATATAAATAGCTGAAATTTCCCTACAGAGTCTGTACTATTAACCCGCGGTCACTTGCGCCAGTTTTTGCTACCTTCGTTACTCACGGGGTGTAGAGAACACCCCAAACTTTTAACACGTGTATTTAATTATGAAAATAAAATTAGGTCATTATGATACATATTTATGAAGTACAAGATGTTTTTTTGTATTATACAAATAAAATTATTAAATTTATTGCATATAAATGAGACTAACATTAATTTAAACTAAACATACAAAATTTTCATTGTAAAACTCATAATTTTATATTTTTTCATAAACCAGTAAAGCGCATATACCAGTAATAAATGTACTTTATAATTAATGAAATAATGATAGTAGAAAATAGAAAAATAATATTTTAATCATTTTAAAAACATTCAGAGCAGACTGTATACAAATGCTCAACTTCTCGGGAGTTCTCAGCCCCAGATAAACTTTGAAGGTGATTACATTCCAAACGTTCGAGAAAGAGGGATTGCATCAGGCCGAATTCAATGACCAAAATGTAACTTCGAAAAAAAATGGTTGCGCATTATTTTTAGAACCCTGGGAGGATTTTCCTGTTGCTGGGGTGTACACAACACCCCGCGCGATTGATCGCGGGTTGATTTTGAAATTTTTTATTTTTTTCAGAGTTATGATCAACTGAACTGGTTTAATATATATAACCGTTTCTTAAAAAATTCTCTACTTTTATACATTAAAAGTAAATAAATCCATTCCTATATTATACATTTCAAAAATACTATTTCAAGTTGTGTACAGAAGTCCTAGCTAATATAGGGAAAATATTATTTTTATAGAAACATTTTCCATCAAAAAAAGAAAAATGTTTTAAAAATGCTGTGAAAGTTGCTTAACATGAAACTGAGAGGACGGAAACATATTTTCTTATCAAAGAATATTGCAAAATAAAAAATAAATAAAAAATCGTATAACCAGAAAAATTAAGTTTATATTAGAGTACATTTTATTTACATAGATATGTATACATGCAAGTATTTAATATAAATCAATGAAACCAAAACATTCACAAGAACTTACAGAAATTTAAAACAAATTTTTCAAATTTTTTGAAAAAAAACAACAACATTATTTTGAGATCTTAGAAAATAATCTGATACTTTTCTTTGCATTGCCTTTTTTAGTACCAAATTGTCCACAAATTGTTCGATATCACCCCTTTTGTTAGTCATTTCACCAATGGAATGTGCGTCCAAATTACTGGGCATAGTTATTTTAATGATGTTCTTCATTTCGAATATTTTTTGTATGACGTTCAAAGGTGTGGAGGATGAAAGTGGCTTCGATAAACAAAATTAGCTCGTATCACAGGGTATTGCGGAGGTATAAAAAGGCCAAGTTAGTTTCCTTTCTACAAGATATGTGAAACCACGTCTCTTTCATTCTACACCCCTCTTAAATCTCACCTACATGGTTGGAGTTTTCCGTATTTAATTCAATCCCAGAAGCGAAATCTCTTAGTGTTCCGAGATTTTCGTTTAGTGTTAAGAGAAAAAAAATGTAGTAGTCGGGATATATAGTAATTTTTCGGAACAATTTCATTATTTCGTGTTAACCGATATTTAGTTTCAAGCGTTTTCACGGAAAACGAATTTCACTGTGTGTTATGTATTCGTTATTTTTTTTTTTTTGCCAAAAATTTCTTTTAAATAATTTTTGATTGTAATAATATTCTTAAAACAAATGTATATGTGCAGTGGGTGATCGGTTAACGAACACTTTCACGAAAGATTTTTGTGTTCAGATAACGAACACATATTCGGATAACGAACACTTTCAAGAAAGATTTTTTGTGTTTGGACAACGAACACATATTCGGAGGTAATCAGAGAGACATCCCTGAAATTATGGATGAAACTTTGACAACTGCTAAAGATCTGGAATTGGAGGTGAACGAGAATGACATAGAAGAGCTCATAATGGGACATGAAGATGAACTGACGACAGAAGAACTCCAAGAAATTTTGAATGAAGAACACCAAAACACAGCGAAATGTATGTCCTTCTGAGCAAGAGGAAGACGAAACAGGACCAATATCGACATCTGCCATTAAAGATCTTTTGAAAAAGTGGGAGGATGTCAGAGCAATGGTCTTAGAATGGCACCCATACCAAGCTGATGTCAGTAGGGTTGGTGATCTTTACAACGACAATGCTATTAGATACTTCCGGAAAATCCTGAAAAATAGAGAAAAGTAATCAGCATTGGAGATGTTCTTCGACGCCCCATAAGCAAAAAATGAAAAGGACTGATTAATATGCAAGACTATATGTATGTATTATTTTTTAAAAAACTTACTAAGAAATTACACATTTTTTAAAATTTAATTTTTAGGGTCTCCAGAACGAATTAATCGATTTCACATAGAAGCCTATGGTGAATCGATGATCGGTTAACAGTTCGGATAGCGAACATAGTCTTGGAACGGATTATGTTCGTTAACCGATCACCCACTGTATATTCTAATTCAAAAGACACCAAGTATAAAAAAAAACTATTCATTTATATATTTTTTGTGAAATAAAGAAGATATTGAGTTAGAATATTTCATTTTGATGACTTAAGTTGTTACCGATTTGAATAGCATGTTGGATGCTTTTAAAAAAGAAATGACAGATTTCGTATAGTTCTTAATGTATTCGTTTGAAATTAAAGTACCTAAATTCTTATATTTTAAGATGATAACCATATCTTGTTTAATTCAGAAAACACTAAATAATTATAAATCGTTTTCTCTGTGACAAGACTGAATTCACAATATTAATTTTGTTTTCCGAAAGATTTATATCTGACAAAAATTTCCCTCTTTATTTAGATGAAGACACCTTTTTTGGAAATCAACTTTACTGATGATTTTTTGATCCAGTTTTTAAAAAACCGCTAAATATGATACTAAAAAGTTTTTTCCCATTTGAAAAATTTTATCAAATTAAAAAAATATGACTTTTTTTTTTAAAAGCGTTCCAGAACATTATTTTTCGGAAATAGCGTCCTCTAAATTTGGTACCATTCTTCCATTAAGATGCCCAGATGGATGCACAATAATTTATTGTAAAAATGGGAAATTTAAATATTAAATAAATACGGGGTATTTCGCAAATGTATTCATTTTTGAGTTAAAACCCGTAACATGTTTTCCCGTATTATTTCTTATGAATCATAAAAATGCATGTTTTTTATTTAATGTATATTTTTTAAATCTTAGTAATAATTTAGTATCAAAATTTTTTTTATTTTAATTATTTTTAAAAAAAACAAACTTAGTTTTTTGTTAAGTTCACTTTTTTTTAAGCTTGATACGTGTTAAAGATAATATATCTTTTTATAATTAAATTTTCCCAAAATTAAATCAAAAACCTCTTTTGTATCCCTAAAAAAAGTAAACAGGAAACCAAACTCTGGAATTGGTAAAACAATAGGTATGCAAGTAGAAACTCGGCTTTATTTATTATTTTTTTTTATCTAATTCGATTTTATTGAAAAAGTATTTGCTACAAGGATTTATATAATCAAATTTTGCAATTATAAAGAAGCAAATGATTGTTAAGTTCGCGTGTACGTTTTATACTTTTAACTAGGATTTTTATTCTCTCTCTTTTTAATCTTTTTATTTCTTCTAATGAATTTTGTGTTCAATTTCTGATATCTTTATACAAACATGATATTTACTGTGATGGTATCTTCATAATCCAGCAACAACCTCCAGACAACAGTGATCACTTTTGTCTAGTATTTATGGTACGCGCCTACGGACTTTAGTGCCGCGGTTTCTGTACTCGGATAAGCACCTCACCAAGTCTTTATTGACTCCCAATGAATGTTTTGACTCCTAAATATTTTAAAATAAAATATATGGAGAAGGATTTCTCTGTTACACAAATGAAAGTCATAAGTAAAGGATGTTGAATGAATTCACAACTTCATTTTCAAAACCCGTTTGAAAAATCGTCGCAATGTTTTTTTATTAAAAACATTTATTTAAAAAATTTTCCTTGGAAAAGAAACAAAAATTACGATGCCTATATTTTGGGTAAAATAAAAAATAACCTATTAATTAACACATTTTTTTCCCAAAAACCCGTTTTTAAATGTTTCATTTGATTAAAAAAATCCAGAAATAAAAAATTTAAATTCAAGGTATCTGATTAAGTTCAGAATCATGATTTTCAATAAGCGTATAAATGGATATCTTATTTTATATTTAGCCTTCTTTAAATTAGAACAAACAGAAAAAATTGCTTTAAAAATATTATTGAAAAAAAAAAATGACTTATATGGCAATGATTTTGGCAGTAAAGGAAGAAAGAAAGACATATTTTCGAATTATTTTCATTCTATAGAAATTGCTTGTATAATAATATTATTATACCTATATATAGCTAAGACCTTTAAATAGCCTGAACCAGTAGTTTGTGAAATACATAATATACAAGCGAATTTACCGTTTTTTCACGTCACAGGGATATGGATCTGCAATAGATCCTTCATCCCTTATCTGATAAGTATTTTGGCTCTGACAAGTGGAAAACCTGAGTGGGAAAAACAAAGTTCACTGAGTTAGTTTAAATAATCAGATTGTCTGGTAGAGTAATGCAGATGAATGACGTCATAGTCTGGGGGTAGTAGTTTTCTGATTTAAGGGGGGGAAAAAAGTCCTGAAATTTTGACAGTCAACTGGGAGCTTAGTGAAAATTTTCATTGGTTGATATGGAAAGCTTTTTAATGGCTCCTTGAAGTTGGGGAAATTGAAATAAGGATTCTTGCCGGGTGGGTCAGGGGTGAGAAAATTTTAAAAGTTAAAATTAAAAAAAATTAAAAGAAAAAAAAAATTGGGGAAAAATTTAGAATGAAAGTTTACCCACCGGTATTGCGTGCAATAATATTAAGAGGGATTTGAACCGGAGTTTTTCCCCGGGGCCTTGTTTTGTCTTTTAAGTGGAAATTTTGAATTCTAAAATTTAAATTATTGGTATTGGGGGTATTAAAAAAATTAAAGAAGTGTTTAATAAATTTTTTAAAAAGGTTTAATATAAAGGGGTTTAAGATGAGGAGATTCTGGTGTACTACCGCTTAGTTATATTTCTAAAAAAAAGAATTTGCGAGACTTCAAAATTTTAATATTAGTATTTGCTGCGTAACCCCACACAAGGCAAACATAACTTAAAAAGAAAAAAAACAGCAGTGTAGAGAAGTAACTATTGTTGAGAGTTTATATCAAATTCCGGTTAATTAGTGGGGAAATTAACCCCAACGATCCGGTTTATTTCTTCATGTAGAATGTGGGGTTTTTAAGTGTGTGCTTTATCTAAAACGATACCTAAGTATTTTGTACTCTGAGACCAGTGTAGTGGTGTGCAGTATAGCGTGGGAGGTGTGCAAGGCTTTCTTCTCCTGGTAAGCGAATTTAGCCATATTGTAATATATTAAAGTAGAAATTTTATGAAAAATATTATTATTTTAAAATATAGTAACATGAAATAATTAGAATTTTTCAAAATTTCTAGTTTAGACTCAGTAAATAGGCTACATGTTTCTGTAATTTAAGTCTTTTTAAGTCATAAAAAGGTAATGTTTTAAAAAAAATATGTCATGTTTTTTTTCTTTCTTTGGCAAAAGTTTGCATTTAAATAGTTGTTTGTTGCAACTATACTCTTAAAACAATTCTATGTGTATGTCCTAATTCAAGTGACAATAAATATCAAAAAGAATTACTCCTTTTTGTAAAATTACGATTCCGAACGTAGTCAGATAATCAGAAGAAATTTAAAATTAGGGTATATTTGATGAATGGGAACCTTCTTTGTATAAGGAATAAGGATTTTTATCACAATGCAGATATGCTTGAAAAAAAAAAAAGATAGCTGTTTAGCCAAAGTTATCTTAAAAAATACATAGTATTAAATAAACACACACGCACATATATATAGGTATACTTCATTATAATACATATGTCTTCTTCCAGTATTTAGAAAAATAATTAATATGTAATTATTATTATATTTGCAGGATTATGGGATCCCAGTGAATTGTCATTTGATGATTTTAGGCGGTTGGTACTTATGCTATTCATTCAGCCTTTATTTGATCCAATGACTCAAATCAATGGATATAAGATAATTCATGATTTTGGTGGCACATCGTTGAAACATTTGCGATATTGCACACCTTTTCATCTACGCTTCCAATATCATGCTGCTTTGGTAAGAACAAACTATATAAATAAAGTTGAATTTTACTCGTAATTTATTTAATATTAGTATTTTTGTAAAAATTTTGATGATTGATAACATGTATTTTTTCATTAGAAAAAGATTAAAAATGAAATAATCATCTTTTTTTTTATGGTTACTTGGTTTCATTTAGATATTTAATTGACTTAAGTAATCCTTAGTCTTCAAAAATTCATCCTGGACGCTGACTAAAAGTTAAATAATTTCTTTTTGCTTAGGTAATTGGTTTACAAAACGGTCATCTTGTGGTACATTGGAAATAGATGTGGATTTTATCACAGTGTTTTTTTTTATATATTCTCATGGACAAAAAAATTAGCGCACCAAGAAAGAGTCATCAAAATGAAACAAAATTTTACATACGTAATAACTACTTTAATATGATTAGAAAATCAAAGAAAAAGAATCATTTACTTCAGAGAAAAGGCAAAAGAAAGGAGGATTTAAAACCCTGTTGAACCCCCTCTAGCGTGAATACGTTCAGGCATTGAGGCATACAAGTTCTGTATGATATCTCCAGACATTTCGTTCCATATTTGCTGTAACCTTGCCTATAGCTCGTTCCAACTCGTAAGATGCCTAACTCGCCCTCCCAAATGATCCAAATATGCTCGATTGGAGACAAATCTGGGGATCGGGAAGGCCAAGGAAAGGTAATAATAGTGTGGAGATAGTCTTGTGACACCATTGTAATGTGAGGCCGAGCATTGTCTTGTTGAAAAATGGCTTCTGGGAGCCGTTGCATGAGTGGCAACTCATGTAGTTGCAGGATGTCATGGACATACTCCTGGGCCTTCATGGTGCCACTGGTCAATACTAGAGGTGACTGTGTATTGTAGGCAATGGCACCCTCATACCACCACACCAGCTGTAGGAGTGGTGTGTCTCTATAAAGCAAAGGATGGATTGAGGCGGTCGCCACGGGGTCTCCACACACGAACACGATTGTCATCACTGTTGAGATTGAAGACGCCCTGGTTCCATTCCGCTGCAGTCCTCGTGCGCGGCATCACTCTAAACGGAGGCGTCGATGGTAGGCGCTGCGGCGCACACGTAAGGGCGCCCGCGATCCCAAATGTTCTTCAGCCAGGCGCCTTCGTATTGCTCTTGAAGACACAGGGGTCCCAAGTGAAGGCGCTACCTGTGCCCGGAGGGCGGCTGATGGAGCAGTTGGCTGTACGTGTGCATTTCTTACGATATGGCGGTCTTCTCGACGACTGTCTGTCGAGGGCATCCTGAGACTGGTCTTCATGTAAATGACATCTCTCGGATCCCCTGGTCCCAACACCTCCTCCCAACATAATCAGAGCGGCCTAATTGACAAGCTACTCGACTAGCTGACCACCGAGCTTCCATCATGCTGATGATTATCCCGGTCGCAAATGGTGACAGCTGCTCATATTGTATTCGAAAACGGCGTAATGGCATGTTTACCTTAGCTCTTTCTTTGTAAACGATTCAGTTCACTCAAACAAGCTTTGACTACCTCTTTTATACCCCATGGAGAACGACATTAAACGCCCTCTACCCTCTATACGTAATGTGCAATCACGCTGCATTTCTAATCCTTTGCATACCTTCCCGACATGTACCTTCATGCCAAGTTTCGTTATAATCCCATAATTATTTCTTGGTGCGCTAATTTTTTGTCCATGAGTGTATTTTTGGGCAGGACTAATAATAGTCTTTCGTTTACATTCTCATCAACTGTACGAAATAGTCCGACTCATTATCAAACACAATAATCTAAATTATTTTCATTTCTTGTTTGGATCTGGTATTAATACATTCTTTTAGAATCAGTATTAGTCCTTTAAAAGTTAGGTTGTATCCTGGGGACTCTGTCTTCAATAATGCAACGCCAGACAAACTTTTTAACAACAAAGTTAAAACTGCAGAGTAGCATTCGTAAACTGGAGTGATACTGATTACATTGATAGAATATGTGTAGAAAATTAGACTTTCAGATCCCCAAAAAGAGTTTAAGGGCCCTTACGATTCAATTGCCCAAAAAATCGGTCAAAAATAAAAATCTAATTTTTACCCTAAATTATTCTTTATATATTTTCCATATCCCACAAAATTTAAAGCTGTAAACTTAAAAAGCAGAATTATGATAGTTTATAGTTCGTTTTATTCCCTCCCCATGGCAAATCAAAACTTTAAAAAGACTTATCTCAGAAAAAAATAATAGTTTGTCTTCATTTAAAAAGTAACTTTTTTTTATTGTCCTAATGCCGAATTTTTTTCCCATTACCAATAGTACATTAACAAAAATTGGGATGCATTTTTTAATAAAAGCAATACTTTTTTTTAAAAAATAATTGAACTCAAATTATACTTTTTAAAAAATTTTTAATAAGCATTCATAAAAAAATTTTTACGAATCCAATATTTATCCAAAAACCCTCCCCCTTTTTATACATAGTTTATATCTTTAAAACAAATTTCTGTGTGCGTAAATGTTTTAGGAGGAGAGCATTTTAAATTACTTCCCAAAATTTTAAATTTTTTTAAAAAAATTTTATGGCTCGCATTTTATGAAATTTTGAGCACAAAATCTGTTTTTTCATATATAAAAAATAGGAGGTAACGAAAAAATTCTTAAAAATCCTTAAATTAAAATTTTTTGCTTAATTCGTACCATATCCCTTTAACGTAGAAAAAATGGCATATCACTTCAAACATAACTTATTTATTTGCACATAACATAACAAGATGTCTATACATTTTTCACCTGAACTGAAACAACAAGAGGCATTTTGATAATGACCAACATCAATACACTAAAATCAAGTCAAATTAATCTTTTTAATAGTTAAAGTCTTCTTTACATAGCTACATTCCGTGATCTCTTAGCAATCTATCTCCATCGGATGTACTTGTCTTCCTCACATAATACAAGCTCAAAGCGCATTATCGCATTCGCTTTCCAACTATTCATCCATACAAAACATTTTAACGCTGGGCCTATGGTTCGTTTAAAAATTAATTTTTGAACGAGGAGACTCCAACAAACAAACTGATAGTTACTCAAATTCATAGAGTTTATGAAAATTTAAAAAAATAACAGTTGATTTCAGGTCTGAAATGATATTCAGCAAAACTCTGGCCATTTAAAAACCCATATAACCACACTTAACATCTGCGTACTCGAATCATATTAATTTTATGTCTCTGATGTCTTCTTGATCATACAGTAAAATCTAAATGCCATTTTTTATCGCTTACTAACTGAAGTACCATAGCAGGTATAACATCAACACTTGCATTGATGTACAATTTTGGATTGTATAGAGCCAAAATCAGTTATTTCGTTAGTTTCATAAGAAAGTTTTTAAGAAGACTTCTTGAATATGCTTTTATTTAATATAATTCATTTTTTCCATAAATTGAATCAAGTGTCGTCTTTAATGGAATCTTGAATAAATTTTTTCTGAGGAAACTAAAAGGGGAAATTTATGGAAATTTTTAGTTGAGAAGACTTAGATGCAGAATAGAATTTTTTGGATTCCAGCTTGACAATATATTCATTAATAAGGCATCTTAAGTGTATCCCTTTTGGCTTCCGAATTCCTATTTTGTTAATTCCTAGTTTAAATTTTCAGAATGCAGTCTTTCAAATGTTTCATCTAAGTTTTTAATAGTTTGATTAAAATCATTAAAAAAAAAATATAAAGTATTATCAGTAATCCTATTTTTTCCAAACTGCCGAAAAAAAAAACCTAGTCAAAATGACTTTTTTTCAAATTCGAATGGAACATGCTTGCAGAGAGGGAAATGGTAGGATATAAGAAAAAAATGTTCCAAAATGTTCCAAAATAACCCTGTAGGCGGCATAACGGAGCTGGGTTCGGTTACATTTTGAATTGAATTACAACGGCTTTGGCATACGTTGCACTAAAAGGTATCCGACTACCCTAAAATCATGATTTTTTTCAAAAATTGACAATTTTTTAAATAATTTTATTTTATAGCCCATCTTATTAGCTTAATAAAAATACCAAGCTTTTTGTTTTCCATTCACTAGAACAAAAACTACAATTGTCTTAGTAAAAGAAGATGCTATAACTTTTACACAAGATGTCAAACTTTAAAATGCGTTTTAACGAAATGAGTTTTTTTTCAAGAAAAACTCAAACGGGGATGACAATTGCTCTAAAAGTTTTGAAAATAATTTGCTGAAATTTGTTGTGTATGTTCTGTATAACAGTAGAAGTATTTTGACAATCAGATTTATCAATCACTTTTTATTACAAAATTTACAGTTCTTTATGTGAATATAACCACTGTTTATTTAAGAAATTTCATGTAATCCCTAAGATAAAGTGCTCTAGTTTTTGTAAAATAAAAATATCTCTTATCCTCAAGGTAATTTCAAAGAGAAATAACAAAGTGACACACATCAAAATTGAGAATTAGTTCATAAAACCTTTTACAGAGTGGGCCCCGTCAATGTAATTTTTTGTACATTTTTACCAGTTTTTTCACATTTTAATAATAATAAATTTTTTTTTCTGTTTTCAATTTTACGATTTTTTCCTTAAAATATACTAAATAAATCTAAAAATCACAAAAAAATCTCCATATCTCCATTTTTTCAAAAAAAAGGTGTCGCAAGTAGTCGGATACCTTAAACTAATTCTATAGTTCAATATTCATGATTGTTTTGGTTTTTGGGGAAAAAAGATTTCCATGTTATTTAGCATTTTGACACTGTTAGGGTAAAGCCCACCAACCAACTGAAAGATCGTAACACATTCGATATGGAAATGACCCAATTTCTTTTAAAGCTTCAAGCGCACAATCACCCTTTTTGTAAAATAGCTTCACAAACCAAGTGCGATATTTCATTGAGAAACTCATGAAAAAATTTTTAGATGCAATATGAGGAGAACGTCACGTACCCAGTGCCGGATCATCCATTGGGCGCTTGGGGTGGGAGCCCAGGATCCCGGGACCCGGAAGGGTGCGAAAGGACCCGGTTAAGCTAAACTTAATCGGGTTTTCTGGTAATAAACCTCAATCCACCAGTCTGAAGGGTTCCGAAGATCTTGTGCACCCAGGGCCCGAAATGAGCTTAAATCGGCACTGCACGTACCCCGCGTTTTTGTAACAAACGCAATGTGTCGAGGATGAGTGCCTTTTAATTTGTATAGTTTGTCCCTAGAACACCATCTATTGATACATTTTGAACTTTTTCTTATGCCATACCATTTCTATCTTTTCCAAGTATATTAATTTTAAATTTGAAGTCATTCTGACCAGCGGTTCTATTTTACAACATTGTAAAATATGGGTTTTAAAGGTATCCGACTACGTTCAGAACGTGATTTTGCAAAGGCGAATAAATGGATAATATTTATGGTATTTAGTGTCACTTAGATTGGAAAATGTATATAAAATTTTCTTAAGAATAGTATTACAATAAAAAATTATTTAAGTACAATATTTTGACAAAAAATGAACATGGGATGACCCATTTACAAAATATTCTCCTTTGTGAAAAATGCTTCTGTTATTATTAATATTTTGCCTGTATATAGCACAAACCTCTGTACAGAGGCTCAACTAGATTTTTGAAATATATAACTTAGAAGTGGGTTTATCCATGTTTTACGACAACAAAGGGGAGAAATTTTAAGAAAAAAACGCCGGTAGTTATTTCAATAGGTTGTAACTCTGAAAATAATATGAATTTTTCAAAACTCATAGTTTAGCCTTTGTACAGAGGTCAGAGCTATATACAGGCAAAATATTATTATAATAGAAGCATTTTTCACAAAAGGTGAACATTTTGAAAAATGGTTATTCTAATTTAATTTTTAGCCAAAATATTGTATTTAAATAATATTTCATCAAAATGTCCTTAAAGCAATTTTATACATGTATTGTAATCTGAGTGACACTAAATAGCATGGAAATTATCCATTTATGTGCCTTTTTAAAATTATGGTTCCAAAGCGTAGTCGGTTACCTTAATTATAATGGCTCCTGCATCTCTGGCAGAAATATATAAATCCAAATAGCACAATAAACTCTAATTGCATAAAAAGCTTTACGCGTGGCACATAAAATTCCACAAGATCATTTGTCAAACTAAAAAAACTCATCTCTTTTGATGCTATACAAGCATTGTTTTTTCGGTAGTGGGTATATCTATGGTAAAAGTTCAAAATTATGAAACATCTACATTCATATAAATCATTCCTCAGTTTCAGAAAATTTAAACTTATCCACAAGAAGAGAGTTAAGAAACTGAAACTTATATATTAAGACGTCTCTAGTCAATAAGCAGTATCTTCTCAAAATAGTTTTTTTTAACTAGTAAGAAGGACTTGCGAAAAAATATCTTGTTAGGGACGCAATTTGATTTTATGTGTTTTCATATATATGAGCTACGAATATTCAACATCTTGAATATCCCTTTTTGTTTATTTGATAGATTCTAGCTGGGAAATGTTGAATGCAAGTTATTGTTTATAATATATTTCATGCTTTTAATTTCAGGATTGTATTCCAGCACGATATAAAGAAATTCACTTTGTGAATGATTCCTTACTGCTTTCTACTTTGTGGACAATAGTTAAACAATTTATATCCACAAAATTAAAGAAGAGGGTAAGTAATAAATTTTTAAGCAAATATTTTTATCTTTTGTACTATTTTATGAGATATTTTAGTACATTTTGTATTATATTTAGAGCAAATTCCTTTGTTAAAAATATAGCAAATGATTGTAGTTTGTTGCTGCTTTATATAGATATATCTATATTGTACTTTTTAAACCTTTACCTACTGCATTATGATTTGCTGCAAATTTTTTCATTCAATATTTTTTGAATCACTTCATCGAGAATCAAGGAATATATATAAATAAAATATTCGACATTGGGAAAATTAAATCGTTTGAGTTAATTAATTAAATTGGTATTTTAAAGTACCGTCAGTCTCAAAAAGGTCTAAAATATTCTCACAATACGAAAAGACAGAATGATTTTTTAACGCATTTTTAACTCCTAAAAATTCTAAATAATCAGAAAACACTAATATTTTACTGCACAAAATACATATTTTTAGATTACAAATTTTTAAAAATTTATTTACCTTTTTTACTCAGAAAACAGCTTTTACACATAAACCTAATTTGATGATATTCAAAGAAAATTTTTTCATTAATACACAAACTTTCATTAAACGTTGTGCATTTTGAGTGAGGTTTTGATTGAATGTTTTTAAAGTACTGCATCCTGAGGCAGGAAATACTGTATTTTATTAACATGAACTACTGCAAAATTGAGTCTTGTTCAGTATTTTGATCATCATCTTGAGAATCTAATGAAAATTTCAGCAGATTATTTACTGGAAATTCTTAATATGAAAAATGATCTGTTAGTTCAACATTGATTTCAGATGGTAGGTTCTGTGTTAAATCAAAAATCTCTTGAAGGTCTGAGATTCTTTTTCCAGACTTTCAAAAAAAGGAATTAATAATAATAATAGTATTATCCCCTTTGAAAATCCCCAAATTCCTCTCTGTTACACATAAAAAAAATTTAAAAAATGTTGTTAATTTTTAAATAAGTATAGATATTTAGTTTAATTGTGTGGCAAAAAAAAAACTTAGATTCAAAGTTCAAATTTTTTGAAAACGTTAAAATAAATTAATAAAGAAACAAAATAAATAAGTTATGTAAAACAAATGTCAAAAAAGCATAAACCTATTGCACTATAATGATGATTCTACAACACAACAAAAACAACAATAAGCCACACCGATGAAAAAAAAAAGGTCTTGCTTTAACATCCAGTGGCTTTCGGTACTTATAAATACCACATAGTTATTCAATTGTAAAATTAATTATACACTGTTCACTTAAAATAAATAGTCATATCGTTTTCTAAGGTATTCATTAACATTAAAAAAAACAAGACACATTTGATATTAAATATTTTTCTGAACAAAAATGACAATTTTCGCAATTCGATCAAAATGTCAGCTGAAAACACAACTTCGGCTATAAAACTATTCGCTTTCCCCACTAAAATACTCATCATAGAACCTACGCTGCCATATATCTTGGAAGAGATAATTTCAAAGAATATTCCTGCTTATTGTCTGAGTATTCATAAAAATTGGTATTCTATGTAGTTTTAAAGTGAGTGATACTTATAAGAACCATCGGTAGATAAAGGGTTAAAGTACATCACCGAACATCCTATGTCCTCAGAAGTTAGATAGATCTTTACTTAAAGTATCCTACTACGTTCGGACCGGGATTTTAAAAAAGAACATAAATGGATAACTTTCATGATATTTAGTGTCAATTAGATTAGAATATATGCATAAAATTGGTTTAAAGACATTTTAACAAAAAAAATTATTTAAATACAATATTTGGGGAAAAAATAACTTAGAATAACCTTTTTTCAAAATGTTCTTCTTTTATAAAAAATGCTTCTAAAATAATAATATTTCGAGCGGCGCGCTTATATAAAGACTTCTCCGGAGAGTCTGAACTACGATTTTTGAAAAATTCCCCTTATTTTCAGAGTTACCACCAATTGAAATAACTATCGACGTTTTATTCTTAAAATTGCTCCCCTCTGTTGTCATAAAATATGGATAAACCCTTTTCTAAGTTATATATTTCAAAAATTCTAGTTGAGCTTCTGTAAAGAGGTCTGATCTATATACAAGCAAAATATTATTATAATAGAAGCTTTTTTTCACAAAAGGAGAATATTTTGAAAATGGGTCATTCTATGTTCATTTTTTGTCAAAATATTGTACATAAATTATTTTTTATTGTAATACTATTCTTAAAGCAATTTTATGCATGTATTCCAATCTAAGTGACACTAAATATCCTAAATATTATCCATTTATACGCTTTTGCAAAATCAAGGTTCCGAACGTAGTCGGATACCTCAATAGATTTAACAGAACTGAATAGTAAAAGACTAAATTTTATGTATTTTATGCATTTATTTATGTTTAGTGAATATGAAATAAATTCTATTACATTTAAAGATAAGAAATCTTAAGATGTCTGACTATATATATATATATATATATATTACATTCAAACTGAAATTTTAAAAAAAAAAGGCTATAAATGTTTTTTGTTATATTCGTGTCAGCGGATAAAAATAAAATCTTAAGAATGTTACTACAAAAAATTATTTAAGTGAAAACTTTTTGGCAAAATTAAAGGAAAAATAAACAAAGAATGATGCATTTTAAAGCTTTCTCCTTCTATGACAAATACTTCTATAGTAGTAATATTTTGTCTAATGACAACTAGGATTTTTATACAGAACCTGAATTAGGAATTTTGAAAAATTCCCATTATTTTTAAAGTTACAACCAATCTAAGCAATAAAGAGGATGATTTTTGTTAAAAATTCTCTCTACTCTCCTATATTACACAATATGAATAAATCCACTTCTAAGTTATAAATTTCAAATTCCTAGTTCAGCCCCCCTATACGGAAGTTCCTGGGAAAATATAATTATTACCGTAGCGTTATTCAAGAAATTAGAATGTTTTGAAAGATATGTGTTACTTTTCTTCATTTCATATATGTTACATATGTTACAAATAAGTTACTTTTTTCAAAATTACATTTAAATAATTTTTTCTTGGAATAATATTCTTAAAAAGTTTTATACATACCCTCTAAATCAAATGATGCTAAATATTAAAAAAAAGAATTATCAATTTATGCGCTTTTTCAACGTAGTCAGTCATCTCAAGATCATAATAATTTATTCAAAGGAAAATGCTGCTATTTAAAAAATATATATGTATAAAAAGAATCAGAAATTATATAAATTATATTTAAGCTCAAAACAAGACACGATGCAGTTAAATTGTTTCATCAGATAGATATAACAGTAGTTTCATCTTCTCTCTTTACTGATCACTCAAATGCGTGACTGAAAAGAATGAAATATATTTAATAAACACATGGGAGTAGATAAGTAAATTCCCCACATGACACTACCGCGACAGTATCAAATGAGCTTTCTAAATTTAACTTCAAAATATGCTTTCCGTCCAATCATAAATTACACATTGGCGTACATGCGATGCTGAGCGGATTTCATCGCTGTAGCTTTGGAGAGAAGACATATTCTCTCTTAAAAACTAAGCTTGCATAATAAGATAAAAATATTTCTAGATAAAAATTGAAATGTTCAATATAATTTTCATTCGTATTAATTTATGTAAAATTGTTTTTAGAATTTTTGGAATATTTCTAAGATTTGGATAGCTTATAAGGATTTAATTTGCGTAGAAAAATAAAAAGTATATTATGTATATGTAACATAAAGTAAATAATGATTTGAACATCTTTTACGTTTGTATATTAAATATTTTTTGTTCACTTTTTTTATACAAAACCTTTTCAAAAAGCATACATGTATCATAAAATAAATTATTCACAGAAAACCATAGAACTTAATTACTTACTAAAATATCTTAATAACTATTTTTAAAAAATACTAAAACCTAAGCAACTCTGTACTTAGACATAAGGTACAAACCTAATATAATTGTATAATTGTACCTAATACAAATCTAACACAACCCCCCTGGCACAAACCTAATACAATTGTCATAATCATCTCTAAAATTGAAAAACTGTAATTTATACGTATTATGTTGTTCTGATACTCCGTCAGGTTTGAAGTTTTTCTAAATTTTCAGGATGTAAATTTTCAGCTAATCTCTTCTTTAAAAATTTCTACCTTTCGTGCACTTTTTTCGTTTGCCTTTTTGTCACAAAATTCGTTCTTGGTGCTTTTCTACAGTTCAATTCAACTTTTTACTAACTATACCAGTGCTTCTCAAAGTTCCATTATTCGCGACCAATATTCAATCATAATTTTCATCGCACCCCTCTCATACAATAACAATTTATTGAATTCAATAATACTATACTTTGATGCTAAAACTACGATACGACTTTAACCTTTGGCCCCACCGGCGTAAGCTTTTTACCAGCGAAATGGTTTTTTTCCCGGGATTTTCATAAACTTTTTTTCGAAGTGCGATATTTCTGTGCACTGCTATCCAAAAAATTCTTCGAAGGTTTTTAAGTTTTCAATTACTTATTTCAGATTATATTTGTATTTTTATTCCCCCCCCCAAATACTACATAGCACACCTACGTGGAAAACGGCTTCTTGGGAAGCGAATGGCTAAATTTTTACCGGGTTAAGATATTTATTATAAAAAGTACAAATGATCAATAGATAAGCGTTAATTTTTTTTATAATTTTATATGTGACAATCCCCTGGGGCACTGGTAATTATTAAACTTGTTCTTAACTTAGATTTAAATTAGTTATAAAATACATTGTGTAGTCCTGATACATTTATAAGTGTAATATATCAGTGTAAATTTTATTTTATTTTTTTTTTATGTCGAAGATTTTTTTTGACTTTCAGTAAATTAATAACTTTTAAAATAATATTTTGTTTTCGACTTTTTAATAAGTCGGCCCCTGAGGAGTTATACGCTTCGTAAGGAGAGAGGGGAAAACGTCCCCAGTTTTAAGAAACGCTGAACTATACCTTATGTCTAAATAAATTCATTTCATCATCACCAAAAACTTTTTTTACATATAAACATGTTTTTATATATAGTTTTATTCATGTCTATCAATCCTTGCATGTATTCCATTCTCAACTGAACTTGGTTCGATCACAAATAATACAAACACGTTCCTGCTCCTTCAACTTTCAGAAATTTATTTTTAATGTCATACTGTGCTAATCTTAGAGTTGGAAGTGGTTGATTGAACTGAAAATTGGGACTTATAGGCAATTTGTAACTGTAATACTGTTCTTGTGTGTAAGATAAATAAATAAATTTATTACAACACATCACTTTAAAATTTTTTTACATAAAGAAAGATTAAACAAATTAAATCAAATCACTTATATCACCCCGAATCTCTATGAAACTTTTGAGATTTTTTAAAGTAAAATCATGCAGTCTTGTATATATCATCTATTTATCTTCTACTGTATTTGTAGAACACTTTTTTCATAATCGAAGTATATATATATACATTTTGTGAAATTTTTCCCGGCTAGAACCAAGTTTTTAAAAGGGTTTTTTTATTCAGCAAAAGTTTTAATCTACATATTCTGTCCGGGGAGAAAACGACCTTAGGAAAAAATAATGGTCTTGCCACTTAAACCCAGACGTGTGAAGCATCTCTTATTTTATGAGTTGTACTTGAAAGTTAATGCTGACATATGATTATGATAATGATGAATAATGATCAGTGGTTAGAAGTGGTTTGCTTGGAGCATCTGTTCTGAGAATTAACTGGGTATTTAATTTACTACTTGAAGATGTAATGGAACATAAAAGTTAAGTTTTATATATGGAATTTAATTTTAAATCTAATTCAATTATCCTTACAAAAAATATAGTATATTTCATTCTTAAATTTTACAATAAAATAGCGGCATTCTTTGAGATGGAAAATGTACTTTAAATTTTACCTAATGACAACTAAACGTTTAAGATTCATAATTTAACGCAAATATTTTGAAATTAGTATAGGCTACAACTAATGTGTTATAATTAGTGTTGACGACTTAAATGCTTTTTTTTAAATATTACGCTTTGTAAATTGATCTGTTTTTCCACTTTGAATTAAGAACTAAAGCAAAAATATAAGCCGAAGAAAGAGTTTGTGTGTGCTTCCGGTATAGCATAAGAAAGGAAAAACCCCAGAGTATCAATTTTTAATAATGTAAAACTATGAGTAATTATATGATATTTGCAAATTGAAGAGAATGAGAATTTTTTGAAATTTACCTTAGAATCTTTTTTTTAATTCAATTTTAAAGCGATTTTCCTTAGTTCTAATGATATGACACCATATTACGTCACAACTCAAGATGTGACATGTATTCCTCAGGTAGCTTTTAACATATCTTTACGTATTTTTTCCCTATCACTATATTTATTTTTCCTTTTGTAAAATTAATTTATCATTAACTAAAACTTTTTTTAAAACTAAATTTGAGTTTAATAAAACCTATTTCACTTTTTTCAGAATTCTACAGAAATTTTGGTTTGATTTAAAAAATTGTTGATCTGATTTAGAAACTTTTCAACTTATTATCAGTATTTGTATTTGACTTTCAGTATAAGACTTCGCGCTGTTCTTGATTGTTTGATAAACGCTAACCTTTTTTTTTTTAACCTTTCTCAGATAATTTTTTATTTCATTTAATAGGAAGGCTGTAATTTCATGTGGAGTATATTTTTAACCTGGGAGTGGTAACGTGGGGCACTGAGCACCCCAGGCTCCCGAATTCTTAAAATTCTGGTAGAATTGCTTATTTGTTACCAATGATCTTGTCAGTATCTTTCTATATGACAGTCTTTATGGGAGCTAAAATGTGTTTGTCACAGATTTTCCTCTTTTTTAGAAGTGGCAAACCTTTTTTCACAAACTATAGGTACTTGGGGGTGACTGAGCTCCCCATGCGACCACTTTTATCCAGAATATTTTCTATGGACAGGCTACATTTTCCCCTGAGAACGATATAGGGCAGCGTTTCTCAAACTGTGGGGAACGAGCATATTGAAAAGTCGAAAACAAAAGGTTATTTAAAAAATTATTATAATTTGCTGAAAGTAAATAAACAAAATACTTTCTGATATAATAAAATATATAATACACCCTTATAAATGTATCAGTACTGTACAATGTATATTTTAGTATTAATTTAATAATACTAAGCTAAGAACAAGTTTGATAATTATCAGTCACTCCATGAGCTTGTATTAACACTTATCTTGCTAATTTTTGTACGGTTCATAAATAATTCCTTAACTGCCGACTAAAAGTTACGCGATTCGCTCCCCACCGTTTACCACGTAGACAAGCGTATTTTGATATTTTCTTGAAGGGGAGAAAAGAAATAAAAAAGCAAATCCTCTGAAATAAATAAATTCTTCGCAAGCATTATGAAGGTTCTTTTATAGCATTCCAAAGCCGTCGGAATAATTTTATGGATAGTACTGCACAGAAAAGATCGTACTTTGGAAAGAGGTATATATACGTCCAGAAAATGAATGTTTTGGCTGAGTGAGACGTTTTTATACATCGGTGGCGCATAAGAAGTTAAAGTCGAATTGTAGCTTGAGTGTCAAAGTATAGTATTATTGAATTCAATACATTGTTATTGTATGGAGGGGGAGGGAGGAAAAATATGATTGAATAAGTGGGTCACGTATATTGAAAGTTTGAGAAGCACTGGTATAGGGTTTTGATTGTTGTGTTTTACGACTCATTATGGTTTATAAAAGTAAATTAACATAATTTACAGAAAAAAGGGCATCTGTGTGTTCTCTAGTGGATGAAGTTCATCCAACAAGGGAAGAATTTGTAGAAATAATGGATATTAATCTAGATAGCAAAAGTAACTTTGAGAAAAACGATGAACATGAAACTTTTGAGTTGAAAAGAAAGTTTTGAAATGCTGCCTAAAAGCTCTGCCAAGAAAAATATGAAGTCATAAGACCAAACTGTGGCCTGTCAAAAAGACACAAGCAAGAAAAAGATCAACATGCTATTTGTCGTTCATCAGTGGAAAGTTAAACTACACAATAACTGAACAAAATACGATAGTTTTGCCTGAAAATATCCTTTATGTAACTAAATCGAAAATTCATTGTGTGTGATTTGTCTCCTTTATTAAAGTAATGCACATTTGAAACATTTTAGTTCAGTTTTATTGGATTTTGTTCCCTAATTATCAAAGAAAAATTGAAAAGTCCTTCAATAAATTGTGAATGTTTGCTTTCCTATTATTCCATCCCCACCCCTGATTTCATAAGAAACACATGAATAACGTTAAGAAATACAACGATGAATAAAAAATAAAACGAATTTTTAAAAAGATAAAAAAAGATCTCTTTAAGAAGATTAAAAAATAGCTTGCAAATTATTTTTCACACTATCTCCTGCTTTATTGATGCATTCTTCTAATCTCTGAAGCAGTTTTTTTTACACTGTCATTAACACCGTCTTCAGATAATTGCCTCCTTGCTTCCACTCGCTTAACCCTTGTCGAAGTTTTCCCAGCGTCAACCTAGAACATGCGACGTTAATACTCACTAACTTCTCTCTCCAACGTCAACCTATCAGCCTCATGATTTAAATAACTAACGTTTTGTACTTTATTCAGATCCTTTTAGTAGAACCTGAGTTGATAGCTTTTAAGTATCATCAGTTTAATTTTAACCATTCTATATTTTTCTACGGTAAATAATGAATTGCGAATATTTTTGTAGAGGAAAATGTCTTTATCTCAGTGTTTAAGATTCTGCTTATTAAAATTATTCTTTCGAAGTAACTTTTTTCAGAAGACATTCATACTTATTTTTCAGTCACAAATTTGAGACATATTTGCCTCCCAGAAATTTCATCATATATTGTGAGAATTCTTAAATCATTCAAATAAATTCTATCATTCCAAATCATCCAAGGAATCTATTTTGTGACAATCCATTTTCATACTGAAGATTATGATATAGCTATGATTTTATTTAATGTACTCTTTAATGTTTGATTTTTAAATGGGAAGATTCAATCGAAGTTTAATCAATTTACAAATAGCTTAAATTATTGTGTTGTTTGTTGCTTTCAATATAAAACGTTTCAAGTTTTATCAAAAAGTCATTGAATTTGTTTTCCAAAAAATATGAATTTGATTGGTAGACTGTTGAATCTTGTTTGTGATATATTGAGTAAGTTGAAATGTAACTTAGTTAAATATGATATTAAAAAATTATTAGAGAAATTTAGGCAAATACTTGTGATTATTTCTGAAAGGTTTTTACTATCCTTAAAATGGGAAAACATTCCATTTTGTTTTCAATTACTTCAAAAAACACAAAAAAGCTTTAAAATTCCCATTTAATCTATGTGTTCTTTGCTCTGAAGAAAGTACTCGTGAAATATTTCATCGTAACAAAACATTTTTTAATATTTTTACAGGTGTTTTTTCACTCTAACGGTGAAGAACTCCTCAATCACTTTCCTCGTTCAGTGGTACCTGCAAAATATGGTGGAGACCTGACTGATTGCTTTCAAGAAGATCTTATGAAACAAATGACCAAGGATTATGGTTCATGCCCACTGGGTGGACAGAATAATTACTACTGAAACAAAACTGTGTATGTGCAATAGTTCTATCCTTTCTGATCTACATTTTTGATAAAGACGAGTTAGACGTTTTAAAAAGACTTTCAAGCTTCATTATTTAAATATGAAATAAGATCATTACCTGCACAGGATATTAGTTGACTGATCTTTATTCAGAAATCTTGAGATTCTTTGCCAATATCCCTTGAAATATGACTCTTTTATTTCAACAAGAAAGTTTTTCATGAAAAGATTTATTCAACCCTAATGCTTCAAATGGTAAAGAACCATTAAAATGTTTTTACAGATGTTCGCAATATTATGATTATGGCACAGTACTATTCGTAGATTTCTGCAGTATTATGTATTTCCCTACTAGTGAAATTTTATGTGTTTTATCGGATTTGTTTTAATTATTTTGCACACATAAATTGTAAATAGATATTTTGTTCCTTATATGTATTGGTAAGTATTATGAATACTGAAACAAATTGTGTGATAAATAAAAAAAACAAAAACAATTCACTGCAATTGAATCTTAGTTAACTTGTTCCAATGTCATTTTATTACTTGACTTTATATTTGCAGTAGCTATAATATTATGTGTAATAAGATATTGGAAAATCTAGTTTAATTTGAGACTAGTTCTCAAACGACTTCTTGTAAGAATATTGGTTCTTTTGTAAGTGTTGGAAAAAATTAACATTTTGCCTACTTTTTTATTCATAAATATATGATACATTGTCCCATAGAAAGTTAAAATGATGACGATAATGGTGTAAAAAAATAACACTTTTAAAAAAATAATTTTTAAAAATATGTACTGATTTTTAAATTTGTTATTGTCGGTTATTAGAAAAAGAAATTCTATAAGGTAAATTAATTTTCAATTACACACACCACACAGAGTGAAAAATTGCACTAGATTATCAATAGAAATGTAATTATGTAATTGATAAACACCTGTGGTAACAAATGAAGCTAGTTTTACTCGTACTCAGTATCGAGTTTATGTATACATATTTAATAAAATCAGAAAAGATACCTAATAAATTCAAAAAGAAACAGTAGCTCAACTATTTATATGTCTATATATATTAATGTGCCCTTTTGGACTTCGAATATTTCAATTTCTATTTATAGATATTGATTATTATTAACTACACAAATAGTATCAATATACCTTTTAGTGATAAATCTAATATTTTAAAACTTGATGAATTTATAAGTTTTTATACTGAACATGAATATTCCATTATTGTTGTTTACAATTACATTTCTTAAGAATTTGTGTCTCATGACACAAATTTTTTTCATAAGAGCAACATTTTAATTGGGTTTAAATTTTATTTGTATATTTTTTTAATTTGTTACTTATTCTAATTATCTTATATTATTTTTAAAACTATATTGTTATACAATTTCTACTGCACACGGTCACAAGACGATAAAATTTTAACATGAATAGAAATTTTTTGAAAGAGGAAAAAAAATATATTTATTACTGCGTTAGCAAATTGGCAAGGAAGTTTTATTCTACGATGTCAAAATGGAATAAAATAATTTTTTATTGATGGCTGAACAAAAGTAAGGCATTTTCTCTAGTGTTGGCAAAACGGAATATAATAATGAATTATGACAATGAATGGAATAATGGAAATGAATGATGAGAATGAATGGAATAATGGAAATGAATGATGACAATGAATGGAATAATGGAAATGAATGATGACAATGAATGGAATAATGGAAATGAATGATGACAATGAATGGAATAATGGAAATGAATGATGACAATGAATGGAATAATGGAAATGAATGATGACAAAGAGCAAACACGAAACAGCTCTCTAAATGGGAAAACGGAAGTATAGAATTGAAAGAAATGTAAGAATAAAACGAAAGAAATTTTTTAAATTTAATTAATGGTTAAACTGAATAAGCCGTGTAACTCTACTTTTTAAAGCTATATTTGTGTGCAAAAAAAATTTAGAATTCTACTGCTTTAACTTTAAATTAAGAATGCGTAATTCTACTTTTAAGAAATGAAAATTATTGATAAGTTTTTAAGTTTGAATTTGAAGTATTTATTTATTTCAAATTTCATTAGATTTCTTTTTACTATTTTTGGATTCGTAAAATTTAATTGACATTTTAGACTGACTTCTATTTTATTTTTTAGAAAGCAAAATTATTCATATCACCTATGAGCTGCAAATAATGTTATCCATATTTTGTTTAGAATTTTACTTTTAACTAATTTAGCAAAATATTTTTATTTATTATTTATTTTCTTTATTTAATCGCATTTATTACTCGTTTGAATTCTTTAGATTATTACTTGAATACGCCAAAATACTTAATTTGTCCTATATAAGGCTTTTTCATCAATGCATGTTAAGAAATATGTTAAAATGTTCTTTTTAATTATAAACACATCCCCCAGTGTGCGTGAAAATACTTTATTTTCATTTCATGCTTCATTTCTTTATTGACATCTTAAATATATTCCGATGATATGACAAATGTCCGAATATTCATCGTATTTATGTCGAAAAGTAGCCATGCGTATATATAATTTTTAGTAATAAATTAAGAAATGTATTCTCATGTGCGAAGATGACTCCAAACTATCCATTTGCAAAAAGTACAATTAAATGATTTATTGTTAGCAAAAATCTAATGTGGTTTTAAACTTCCTCCAGTATTTAGGAGTAATTATTGATATATTTAAGCTGATTCAGAAGTACGATGCACAATGCATAATATTAATAATAATAATTCTAGCTTACACATTATTTTTACCAGGTGAGCCAAAAGTTCGTTTCAACTTTACAAATTCATATCAAGTAATATAAAAAAATATTTTTAAGTCCATTTCTACTTAGGTCAACAAAGAAAAATTTTATTTTAGTTATTTATTATTAAATAATTACAACTAATGTAAATATAGATAACCATATGACACAGAATCACAATATTAAGTGGCGTTATAGAAAGCGATTTTCCATTATGTACGATGTTGGATTATTATTTTAGTTTGTAACTATTTATTCCCTCACAAATCACATTCTCAGAAATTAGGCCATCCTAGGTAGGATTCGAACCTACGACCTTTGGATTAAAGTTCCAACGCACTATGCATTGCGTTACAGGAACACACTGAACGATTTTCCTTTTTATATATGGTGTTAAACTATTATTATCGTTTGTGTGTTACTGTTTATTTATTTTTAAAATTTAATTAATGAATTAATATTTGAAAAAACTGTATTAAAACATCAAGTGTCATCCACTACAAGTTTAAAAAAATGTATTTGAACTTGAGTGGGTGAATAAAAAGTATTTTTTAACAATCGAAAATTTTAACAAGATATATATATATATATATATAAGTAAATAAATATAGGGAGAGAGTGAAGTAATAGTAGGAATTGAAAAAAGGAAGAAATGATGATTAAGGGGTGACGATTATAAGATAGGGCTTCTAGGTATTTTTTTAGCGGCAAAAATATTTTTAGACGTGCCCACATTAAATGAAACAAGTGTGTTATCTGTAATAATCTTCAAGCAGAATGACACACCTCCAAGCTATACCAATCCAGTAAAACCATTCCTATTGATTACCTTTGGTGAGGACAGAGTGATAAGTAAGATTATACGTGGTCGCCTTAGTTGTGTCAGACAATATTTTGGAAGTATGTTGAATAATAATGAATATAGGAATATAACGCACTGTTGTCCTGTATTTTTGGGTTTTGGAATGTTAGAACCCTCTACCGGGGCGATATTTGTGACTAAAAATGTTTTTGCCACTAAAGAAAAAACCCGATTTTCATTTAAGTCCTTCCTTGCCAACCGAGCTTCTTTATAATCAATTTTTTTAATGGTTTTTTAAAGTTTGAACGAATTTTTGCCTCACTCGGTATATGTAAATCAATATCTTTTGAAAATATAAGGAAATCTTTATGAAAAAAGAATTAGCTATTATATACGTTATTTAACGTTATGAGGAAATCCATAATTTTATCTAAAAAATTTAAGTTTAAAACATTATCGAGAAGAAAAATTTAAATTGAAGGAATAACTTTGAAAAATACATAACAATTTAAATAATAAAAAGAACATATTAAAAGCATAATATGATAAGGAAACACGTAACATTACATGTAAAATTACAACTCGACACATTGAGATGCTGTCGATAAGAACAATGTATATATTTAAGAAAAATATTTAAATATTGAGGAACTGATAACAATTTAGAAATATATTAGTCATTTATTTTCAAATATAAACCATCCTGTTTATTTCTTAAGCGAATCGAATTACTATTTAAATCATTTTCCTTGTGTTCATATCACTGTTTTATTTTATAGATAATATATTTTTATAATAGTAGGATAGGTTTTCCACTATTCGTAAATAACTCGTTCTTTTTAATGACTTTCATTCGTTTGAAATGTGGATGAAAATGAAAAAGCTGTAATCTGCCTCCAAATTTGCCATTTATAAAACTGTAGTCTAAATGTAATAGAAATGATTTATCACAATCTTTGATGAAATTGTTCAGGGAAATTAAGTAGGTTTCTATCAAGGATAGTTAATGTAACACATACTTTCAGAAACGATATTGCACATGCGAAACATAAAATAATGAATATTTATACATTTCGAAGCTGGGTTATTTTATGTATAAGTACAAATATTTTCATTAGTTTTTTTTAATATCTGGGAAATTGTAATCTTATTTACCAAAGTTTGTAATTTTCTGCATTTCACATTGTTGAGAAATATGTTAGTAACTTATGCAAAAAATTAAACTAAAATAAAAAAAAATACTGTACGATTTAAGTTTCTGAGACATTGCATGATTTTTTTTTATTAAATGGTTAATAATGGTTAAGGGTAATAACTGTTGGCCTGAAGCATCATTTCATGTTCTTTATACCAGTGTTCCCCAATCTTTTTATCGCCACGGACCGGTCAACGTTTGTTAATTTTACCGCGGCCAGCTGAGGAGGAGGACGTTGATTGTTTATAATTTAGACTGTTTTGATTTAATAATTTTTATTTAATTGTATTTAATCGTGACGTAAGAATAAAATATAGCTACACCAAAAGATGAATATAAAGTGATTTAACAAGAAATATAAAGTGATTTTTCATAAAAAGTAGCCCAGACCCAAGAAAAATATACCATAGTAAATAAAAGGGAAATAATTTAATATTTCTTGTGTGGACCGGTTCCAGTCCATGGACCGGGGGCTGGAGACCACTGCCTTAAACCATTCTAAAGAATTAAAATCCCATACAATTGTTTTTGCTTCGTTTTTTCTGTATTGAGTTTTGTTACGTCTGTATCTCCATTTTATGCCCTGTATGGTTATCGTGCAACGGATTCTTCACTTTTTTGCTTGCTCCCCTTATATTTTGTGCAGCGTTTTTTATCTGAAGTTTACATTGATTTCAGGCAGTGTGGAATACGGTGCAGTAAATGATAGTGTTCCATTTCAAATTAATTTTTGGTTATTAAATATTTTATTCATTTTCTATAAAAAACTTTTAGGAGCTTGTTGGTTAGTTTCTTTTTTTTTCTTGAATAATTATTCACTTCAGTAATGTAAGACAAGTGTCTTGTATAATAGATACAATTATAGCGAAAGTTAATATATTAGATACATGTCAATTCTACATTTTTGGTACTCTGAGAATAAGGCGTGTTCAGTTCCTTAAATTGAGTAATAAGATTTCTTCAAAAATAAAATGCTCACAAGTCATATGTTGATGTTTCAGTTTAGGGAAATAAAACAAAAAAGAACAAACAAATAACCCAATATAATTGTCTTTGCAGCATCGTTTTCAACCTCGTTTTTCTATCACTGTTTTTGTTTCTTTTCTTATGTTATGATCTTTGATAATTTCCCTTAATTCATTAAATAAGCGCATTTGGTAAACAATAATTATAGAGGAAAAAGATAACTAACTGGTAGGGAAAAAAGTTATAATTCATAGATAAAATCGATTGACTGAGCTCGCGGGGTTCTCTTAAGAAGTACCCATCTATTTTTTCTTATTAACTTTACACGTGTTGCTTTTTTATAAACTTTGTTAAGTATTCTTTGTGTTTTCCTTACTTTTAAAAAACTTCATAGGCTCCATTACCTTTAATTCTAATAATATTATTTGATCTTTGTCTCTTCAATTCGGGCTTAAGATGTTGTAGCAAAATCAGCCAATTACTTAATAATAGTAATTACTTTTCCTCACGAGAAAAATGCACTTATCTTTTCTTTCCTTATTTATAAAGTAATCTTCAAGGTTCGGGAAGGAGTGTTTTGTGTATATTCTCGGTTAGGAAACAAATCTCATAAGTAGAGAAGTACTCATATTTTTTCATCTTCATATTTTAATTACTCATCACACTGATAGTACAAACACATAACATATAATTAACACAAATCTAATAACATTTTAACTCAGCACAACACGGTGTCATGAAACTGAAGTTTTTTTTTTCTTACGGATTGAAAAACTAAAATGCATATAAAAGATCATAAGAGGCGAAATTATACATATAAGCACATAAAAATATGCATACAAGAATACTTATGAAGCTCTACTCTTTCGTGAAAACGTGAAATAGAGATACCAACCTCATCGTCGGTAAGAGAGCGTTGCCAGCTACCATCTGAATTGAGTATGATTTCTTGTAATGGTCTAGATTCATGACGGACACTTGATAAGTACAATAACGAGTTCTGTATTTAATTAAAAATTGACATTAAACTTATATTTGTTGCTCTACATGTAAAATTTAAATCAAAGTTTAGACTTGATAATTGGATAAATATGTTCAAATATTAAGATTCTTCAAAAATGTTTTCAAAATTTAAAAAAAAAAAACACGCTTTTATTATACTTGACTCAGTGGCGCAACAACCCATTGATGCCGAGGCCTATTGCGCCCAACTCAGTTTACGCGACCTTGGGCCCTGAGGTGTATGAGCAGATGTTCTGGTCCGTCTGAAGCGACACCCCCAGTGTTTAAGTCCTCAAGTAAGCTTGGTACTCATTTATCGACCCACTAAAGGGATGAAATGCTGAGTCAACCTTGCCCAGCCCGGGGATCGAACCTCGGACCTGTGCTGGGGAAGCGCGATGCACTAACCACTCAGACTCTTTTATTATTCTGTGTTAAATAAATATTCATTTCATTTACTTATCTCATTATTATCGCTAACAAATATGTACCTTTTAAAAGAATCTGCAAAAAGCAAAAGTTGCCAACAGCAAAGCGAATGAACTAATTGGCTGGAAAAAGGTAATTGCATTTATCATAGGACCAGTATGTTGTATAAATTTATAAGCTGATTGTCTAGAAACACTCCTTGTAGTTATCATGTGACTGTGACATCACATGAATAAAGGCCATTGAATCTTCGAGTTTATGATATTGAGATGTTTTTTTGAGGGTACAACTTGCATATTTTCTGATTTTGCTCTTGAGTTATGAACATTCAGTTTTTGATATTCTTTTATGTATCAATAGTTTTGATTACGGTTTCAAATATTTCTTGGAATTGATGAGTACGTTTGGGATACATTTGGTTATCGAATAATTATTCATATTGCTATCAGTTTGTTCTATAATAATTCATCAAATGCGTCAGTTATTTAACGGTTTTAGACACAGCAAACTGAAATAAGTACATTGCATTTATGCTTATATTATTCAATTCCTACAAATAGCTTACACTCTCTATACATTTATTTTCTTGGTGGAATTTTCAATCGTTAGTAAAATACATTTTAAAGCGATCAATTGAGATGAAATTTTATATACATGATTATTTTGGATGACAATACAGCAATTTAATTATAATTAATAAAAATTAATTGATTAAAGCTAATTATTCAAAGAATTTCAAATACAGTCGCGTTGGCATCATTTTTGGCGACTTGTGTCAAAACTTGATAAGGTGTTTTTTTTTTTTTCATATTTTTCAGCTCTCATTTGAGCTGAAATCTTCTATACACTATTGTTTTGGGTAAAAATACGATATTTTAATTATAATTAATTAAAATTAATTGACTGAAACTAGTTATTTAAAGAATTACAAATACAGCCACGTTGGTTTCATTTTCAGCGACTTGGGTCAAAACTTTGAAAGATTTTTTTTTCTCACGTTTTAAAGCAATCAGCTGAACCGAAACTTTTTTCCACGATTGCTTTAGATGACAATACGATACTAAAATGCTAATTAATAAAAACTAATTTCCTCTTAATGTTGTGATTCTGTCATATGCATATACATATTTATATTAATTGCAACTATTTAATAAAAAAAAAGCTAAAACAAAAATTTTCCTTGTTGATCTAAGTATGAATTGACTTAATTTTTTTTCTTATAATACTTGTTTTTTATAAAATCTACCACAACGAAAACATAATATCCCTTACTCATTTCAGTGGTTTCTCACGCGCATTTTTTTAACTTATCTCTTCAGTTACTTCTTTTTGACGTTGTCTGGCATGAGATTTTTATCTTATGATGGCAGCGTAATGTACGGGAATGAGTATTACTAAAAAAGCTGTTGTTTAATGAATAGAGAAGATTGTCAGCTGGATGAGACACACACACACATCAGTTAAGTTGCAATACTCGGTTGCGAAATGAGAGTAAGAGTGCCATTGACACAAAAGGAAATCCAGGGTAAACACATTTGAGCATTTTTTTTTAGTAAATTGTATACAACTTCGATAAGTAGAAGATACGGTGAAAGTAACTGTAAATAAATCTTAATAGATATATCTGACTTCTACTTGTGAGTTATTGGGAAAACTGATAAGTAGAATAAGACTTAAGGTTTTAAATTATTGATTTATTACGTCTATACAGCTACTAAGGCGTGTTGGAAAGCTAAAATTGTATTTTTTTGACAATTTGAGATTTTTACATTTTCAAATTGTACCGATTTTAACCTTTCTAAAAATACCTTACTTTAACCTCTAGGGTAATTAGAAGCCCTTAAAACCTATTTTTGAATAATCGTTGAAACTGGGCCCTCCCATTTGAATGGCGAAAAATGTAAATAAAGTACTTCGTTTTTGCTTAAAAGTTGAACGTCTGATATAAACCAAAACATGTATCTTTTGCTGCAAATTGAGCCTTTTATTTTTTAATTTCCTAGCCAATTAGAAGTCTCACTGTATACATTAAAATCAATTTATCTCAAAATGTAATTTTTGATGTTCGATGTACCTTTTCTAAGAAATTACAGTTCACAGGTATGTAAATTTTTTATGATACATTTATTATGATGGCTAAAATGTACTAAAATAAGCTTTTTGTAAAAAAACTCAAAAATTTATTTCCTACGAATTTTTTTATGTGAAAAATGGGTCAAATTTCACTAAAATATTTTGTAACTTATGAAAAAATTCAAAATTAGCTAAAAGCTTATTTTATGAGAAAGGTGTACTTATATTGTATGAAAAATTTCGAATATGTACCAATAAAAGATTTTGAGAAAAAGTACATCGAAAACAGCCAATTTAACATTGACAGTATAGAGATTTCCTACTCCCCTTAATTATAATTACTTTTCGAGCGTTCCAAACGGTCTTATCTCTCCACTCTCTTGGGGTGGGGTGATCCCTTCTTACATCTCAATTTTCCGTCGAGGTTTCAACTCGCAGGTGGAGTGCAAATGTTGTTTGTCTCTGGCTATTGGCTGTCGGCGTGAAGTCAGATGAAAGGATCGTGTAATATCTTAAGGGTGCATGTGTGGCTATGAACGGCGTAAT
Source organism: Trichonephila inaurata madagascariensis (assembly GCA_019973955.1). NCBI lineage: Eukaryota > Metazoa > Arthropoda > Arachnida > Araneae > Nephilidae > Trichonephila > Trichonephila inaurata. The sequence goes on from BMAV01002868.1 coordinate 47,725, forward strand.
ATTATGTGCATATAGAAGAAATCTTGCACTTGCAAGGCTGGAAAACGTTACAAACCTAAAGTAGTTTTCATTGGACTACAGATTTTAAATACCATAAAATAATTAAGGATTTAGTAAATTAGATGTAATTTCTTGTATATATCAAAAGAATGCATCGTTAAGATAATGTGAACTATATACTAGTTATATAATAGTGTATTGATAAAGTTCTGTAATAATAATAATAGGAATAGTAATTTTAATAACTATATTAAGGAAAAGATGAACCTTTGGTCTCGCAAATTTGAATAATTTTTTCTGCTAGAAATGGAGCAACAGTTATGTCATTTTGAATAAAAGCAGTTCTACCTGAAATTTTTTTCTCAATGACCTTTTGGCAAATGAGAAAAATATTATTTACTGCGTAGGTTGTAAAATATTAAAAGTTTATTAAAATCGGATTACTATAGTTTTTTTAAAAAATTTGTTTTAGAACTATTGTCAAGTTTTCTTCTTATGTATCAACACCTCGAATTTAAAAATATGTTTAAGAAATTTACTGAAGAATGGAAAAGAAATTAGTCAGTTAAATGCATCAAAATATTTTTTAATTATTATTATCTATATCAAAAAGATTTTAGAAAACTGCAACGAATAAAAAAGAAGCCCAATGGCTGATAAGTAGTGTATCGCGCTTCCACGCCACAGGTACGGGGTTGAAATACCGGGCTGGGCAAGGTCGACTCAGCTTTTTATCCTATTAGTGGTTCGGAAATGACTGCCAGGCTTGCTTGGGAACTGAACACTGAGGGTTTCGTTTCAGACTGACCACTCGGCCGAAACATTTTCACGCAAACTGACATAGGCACAGTAGACCTTTGTTCTCATGGGCTGTTGCACCACTGAGTTCAGTACAACGAATAAAAAACAAGCTGTTCAATTTAATATTTTTAAATTAAAATCCAATTGTTTTTTAATTCGGAAAAATTAGAATATTTTTTAAAATTTTTATTTAAATGATATGAAGTAACTAAAATTCCATACTAAAGTATAACTTATTTATTGAAATTCAATTAACAAATATAATAATACACAAGAATAACTACATACAATTAAATACAATATATAAATGTAAAAATACCAGCTTGTCCATTTTACTGTCATATTCTGCTCAGTATACAAATTTTCATAACCACTTTCGTCATCAATATACAAAATAAGGATAGATTTATTTTTATTTATGAAAAAGCAAAATAAACAAATCAAAAGAAATCCATTATCTAACTTTCACATAAAAAGTTAGGGTCTGCTTTTCAGAAACCTGAAGGTCTTGTTTTTAAAAACCGAGTTCATCTTCAAGCTGAGTAATGGTTGAGGATACTTCTATTAGCCCTGGTTCGGTCTCTCAGTACCGGGCATAGTGCGTTTGAACAGTACGAACCAGCAGCTTTAGAGTCGTATTAGATGACAGATGGTCGTATAGATGGATAATGAACAATAGTCAGCTTAGAATGAAGACTGATAATTGAAACAGGTTCAAAATGTTGTAGATGATACCAAAAAGTCCACTGAACTTTCTTGGAAACTAGAGAAATAAGATTCGAACAAACTTCTAATACTGAAAGTTTAATTCCTCCAAAATCAAAGGAAATTTCTTGGGCTTGTATTATTACAATAGAAAAATGTTGCATGCCGTTTTTGAAACAATATAATATGAACTGACATGAAAAATCCCTGTAATACGAACTTTCTAAGTTTGCAGAATAATATTAATTTTTTGTAGTAGTAATTTTCGTTTGTTATGTTGTGTCTGATTTTATACTTTTTTAATATTCAGCAAACGATATTTCGTTAAATATCAAACATCTCTAGAATCATTTCTGCTGATTTTGATATTATTTTTTTTACATTTTCTAATTAAATATTTTTTTCTTATTTCAAGTTTCTTCTATTTAAAATTCAATTTCAAGTGACCATTACATAATTTTTTTAACGTTTTTTTAAGACAAATCTGTCTTAATTTTTATTCTTATAGCATAAAATAATCTCTCTTTTTCAGCATTATTTACACTTCTTTTGACGTCAAATATTTTCGGAATGATCATAACCACGGGTACAAAAGTGACCAAGCATGAGACTCCCTAAAATAAGAAAAACTAATTAAATTCATTGAAAGTTAAATTCAAGAATAAAACATAATTTAATGTGCAAATAAGTTTCAATTCCAAAAACGATCAATAAAACCACATGAGCGTTTTAGTTGCTTAAATTCTATTTTATTGAACTCATCAGATATTAAAGTTTGATTTATTTTTATGAACCAATGCATCATAATAATTAAAAAGAAAATTTATGTCTAGCTAAAATTTACAACGTGGGCTTGTAAAGCTCTTAATTAAAATTAAATTAGAAACAAACACCCGTGATTTTATTTTCATAAATTATTTTTATTCATATTGTATATTAGTATTGTATTTACTTTCCAAACAATACGACTAAGGAAAATGAAAAACAAATAATACAATTGATAAATAAGTGAAGAATAAAACAAATTGAAAACTTAAAATAACGTCTTAGATAATATATATTTTTATAATGAGTATAAACAAAAAATTAACCATGTAAACTTGTAAAAAGAGTTTCTTTTGTGACTAAATTCTTGAATTGTTTTCATTATTTTTAAATATCATTCTATAAAAATTCTTACCTAATGAAGATTTAGTATCAATTAAGCTTGAGCAAATCTGCACTATTTACTTATTTTTAACCTATCTCAATTTGATAATTATACGTAATTACTTTAAAATTCTTACATCAAGGATACTGAACCCTATAGTGTTCTCCCTCAAAATCGAACTGGTACGGAGTTACAAAACATACTGTCACCTGCATAGTGCTCAAAGATACGGATAACGACAGGCGTACATCTAGCGCCTGTTGCCGCGATGAATTTAGAAGAATTTTTTTCGATCTGACATCGTCAGACAGATGGCATTATTAACAACAAGATTTCTGAAGAAATATATTTTTGTTTTATTGAAAAAGTTGTAAACGTTAAATTTAAAAACTAGATTTAAGATATGAATTAATAATGACGTTTATTTACACATAATCGCGTTAAGAACTCACATTTGTATACTCATCCTTTATTTCTGAAGAAGTTTAAAAGGACAATTTGAAGAAATTTTAAAAGAACAACTTGAAGAGATTTTAAAAGAACAATTTAAGTAAATTTTAAAAGAACAACTTGAAGAGATTTTAAAAGAACAATTTGAATAAATTTTATAAGAACAACTTGAAGAGATTTTAAAAGAACAATTTGAATAAATTTTAAAAGAACAACTGCATTTCATGTACATTTTCCACCTATCATTTTATTGAAATCAATTCGTGAATATGATAAACACTAGATGGGAAATTATCGCGATTAAAATTAGAAGTAAATATGTTTTCGAAAAAAATCCAGTTAACGTAATAATTATCTTTGCTATAATTAATGATTTAGAGATAAAAATGTATTTGCCACATTTGAGAAATATTATATTTGAATGCCCTACATGAACGAATTTCAGCACGAGGCTTAACAAATCAAGGTTTGTACATTTCGAGGATTATTCAGGAAACCCAAACAGTTAACTATACTAATGGAACAAAAGGCAATAAAATAAAATAATAAAAAATAACAACACATTAAAATAAACTACGATAGAAAACATGTATAAAAATCTTAATAAATAATTTTCATAGATGATTGTAATATAATTTTGGAAACAGGAATTCTAGTCAGTGATTTGGATTAACATGATTGTAAAATAACAAACACGTTAAGAAAACAGCAGGCATTCTTAAATTAAGTGGAAAAGAAAAAAAAGAAATATTAAACATTGTTTCAAGAAAAAAAATCCTTACCAAGGATATGCAGTTTATAGATTCAATTTCAGAAATAATTGGGTTGACCTGTCTCACCATAATTTTCGTGATCTTTATTAGCTCTCCTTAACCAGTCTTCTTCAATGTTTTCTTTAAGGTCACCTCCATATTCGGCAGGTAATACAGAAGGTGGGAAATAATTAAGTAGCTCTTCTACATTAGAATGAAAATATGCCTGGGAAAAGGTAGAATGTTTTATAAAGTTCACTATAATGTAAATTATTTACATGCTTATTGTATGAGAAATATGATTTGCAGAAAGGAATTTAAATTGCACAGTAAGTAAAAAATAACAAACAATAATAATAATAAGGCAATAATAATAATAATTTTAAATTTGCCATTTTATTTCTTCACTTTACACGATAATTTTCAGTTAAAATGTGCTATATGTATTCCTTAAGTAATAAGAAATAATAAAAAAAAGAATGGAACCCACTCAATTTAGAAAAAAGTAATTACTGAAAAAAATTTAGTCTTAAATAAGAATAATAAGTATATGCCGCTTTAGAATTTTTCAAGATTTTAACACTCCATATTTTTCTAAAACATTTTGTTTAGGTATATATATATATATATATATATATATTATATATATATATATTTGATCAATTCAAAATAATCAATAAATAAAGCCCATCCCACCAACAAAAAAATACTGAATATATTTTTGTAATACTTAATATTCAAAGTGCTTGCTTTCTTTTAAAACTTTCGACATTGTAACCAAGCTGCGCAAGAGGATTACTGAAAAAGTGAAATAAATAAATCTAGTTAGTTAAGCACAATTCATCGTGATCTCTTTTAACAAGAGCCTGCATTCGTGTAGAAGGTAAACTTTTCGAACATTTAATTCCTTAAAGTATTACAAAAATATTTTATATTTAAATGAAAATTTACAGCTAACGCTTTAACTTAAGCCTTAAGTGAGAATTTATTTCGTTCAGTATTTAATTTATAAAAAAAATTCGTTTTACTCTCTATATGAAAATATCCTTCTATATCATATTGATTTATAACTCTGTAATTTTATAATACACTACATTAAAATTATGAAAAACACATTTTTGGATTACAACACGTATTTATGAACTATTGTTTGCAGTAGAAAATGTATTCAATATTAAGTATTATTAATGATTAATGATAAATTGCATGTAAAAATTTATATAACTACTGAGAGTATATTGAAAATATAGTACTTTAACATACAGAAATCACTTACTCTGTTTCTTAGTTTTTCGGATAGAAATGGTCTGAGCATCCCCCAACAGGGTTTGACAACGATGGATTGATTAACAAAGTGTAATCCTTTATATCTTCCTGGAACGCAATGCTGTAATGACATAAATAATTCTTCCTCCTCATAGAAATATATACAGGGCGATTCAGACCTGGCCGAAAACCTCTCAGGGTGTGAAGAGGTAACGGAAATGACTGGAAATCACAAAGGAATGCTGTTTCGAAAATTCCATATTTTCGATCTATGGCGCAAAGAAGCAAAGAGAAAGAACAGAAAGAGCAACACATTAATGGGACAGAAAAAAATTATTGAAAGATTGTACTACAGCATGTGTTCTAAATTACGATCAAAAGTTGTCTGGTAGGCCTGACATCTGGCTATCACTCGAGTACTCATGTTTGGATTGTCTTCTATCAGGCATAAGACCATCTCCTCATTGATAGGTATCCTCGTCGTTTTGCTGTCGATACATTGTAGCTCTCGTTAAAGAACACGTCTTTCTGTTAACATTTGCGAAGGTCTTGAGGTGTGGAACATTCCAGTTTGGGTAAGGTCCTATAACACTATCGCGCCCGTTGTAATTCACAGCACCGAACACGTTCGATAAACTTCGTTTGAATACAAGTTCAACCTACTACTTCGGGAAACGGATCTGAAATAATGACTTCCACAGCATGATAGGTGTTCTCGAGAGCTTCTAGTCATCGCCATGTACAGCAAGACCGCCGGAAGGAATCTTCCAGAACATAAGGAATTCCATGTAACACTGTTTAGCCTGCTGGACGACTTCTGTGGTTTAATTTCCAACAAATCTTGAAGAACAACCTTTCAATAAAATATTTTCTGTCCCAATCATGAGTTGCTGTTTCTGTTCTTTTCTTTTACACCATAGCTCAAACTACGCTTTTTAAACCCCCTCTTTCCCTATTAATCTGGGTCTCCTGATCACAAATAAGTGAATCACCTTTTATATATATATATATATATATATATAAAAACAAAGGGTGTTTAAAATTTATTAAATATGGAATGCCAATGAGGCTTTCAATAATTTAGATCTTATGTAGCAATAGAAATTCAAAAATTAATTTCAGTGTTGAAAATAAAATTATGTATAAAGATCTTAAATCATCAATAGAAAATACCCAAAAAGACTTCGTGATTAATATTTTGATAAGGTTTCCCCGCATATGCCATAATCTGAAACTTTTTTTACAGAAAAATATTAAAAAATCATTTTAAATAATAATGCATTTCAAAAATCCATTCATAGTAATAGAAAGTATAATCGTCTTTTGCTTTGAACAAAAGACTGAATATTCATCTAAATAATATTAAATATCCCCATTTTTAAACCCCAAAATTTCATAAAGCCTATAAAATTTCTGGGTATCACAAAGGGGCCAATACATTTTCACGAGGTCTGGTAAGATTTTAAGTCTCTTCTTCAAAATTTAATTGATAATTTACAAAACACGGCAATAATTAAAAATAGCTTAGAATTCCAGAGTTACTAAAAGGGTTTTTTTTTCCATGCATGGTTTTCCTTCGAGAACTTTTTAATTTATTGATTTTGATGATATGTAATCTATTATTTAAAAAGAGAAGAAAAAAAAATTCGTTTTCTTGTTAACCTCGTATTAAAGAAATTTCATTGCATTTAATCAGAATCTTTATAAACAGATAAAAGGATTACCTCAGGGTGGTCCACTAGAAATTGTTTGCGAACCTTTAATTCATTTTTGAAATTGACCATATTGTTAATGATTCTTACTTGATTTATCGTTATATAGAGGGTTTAATAATTTTTGGTAAAATAATGAATACAAACCAAATATTACATTCTCCCCTGATTCTAAACCTCCTTAAAACTAACTTTAACTCTAATATGGTAGAATTTTTGGTTTTAAATTTTGCATCTTATTCAATAATGAGTCAGAAACTTTTTTGAAAAAAAGAGATTTTTTTAAGTTCCATATAATTAAAATTCCTGTATGGAATAGTAACTTGCATTTATCAATTTACAGAAAGTTATTTTTAATTTTTTTTTTTAGAAATGATAACAACTACCCACAAAATAGATAAATTCAATAATATCAAAAATTTTTTAAATGTTGTTTAGATCATGAATATTTTTAACTTTTATGACCCTTTTATTCATCACAAATATATTAGTCGTCTTTATTTCTGATTCCAAATCCACCACACAACAATAGGATTTCAAAGTCAGTATGTTAGTGGTCTTGCGTGAAGATTATATCTAAAATCATATCACAGTTTTTATCTTTTCCACACACATCTTAAACATCTTAACATTTTTTGACAACCAACCCAAAATTTGAGCCAACAAATTTACATTTTACAATCAAACCAACAAACCTACCAAACTTGATTTATCTATCTCGATATCTATCTTGCTGGTTAGTGTAAAAGGTAGTTCAAAAGATACGTTCAAAGTACCAAGACTCTTGATTCTCTTGGAAAAAGATCTGTAAGTAGGAAGATTTCGTAAAAAATTTTTTTTTTTTAATTGTTTTGGATTTTTTTCTTTTTGAAATTGGGGAGAATTTGTTTCAGAATATTAATCAGTGGTTTTTTCATACTCTTGTGAGTTTTTTTTATACTTTGAACTTTGGTTTATTTTTTTTTATACTTTTAATTTTTTTATACTTTGAATTTTTGTTTATTTTATTTGGTTTTCCTACCGAGTTGAAAGGGGAAGGGTTTGGGCCCCTTTAAACTAAACCCCACTTATTCGGGCCCAAGTCCCAAATTGCCCTGATCCTAGGTTCTTTTTATAGTTCCTTTTTGTAATTTTTTTAGTTCCTTTTTGTATTTTTCGATCTTCATGTTTTGCTTTTATATTTTTATTACGTTATTTTTGTTATGTTCTTATCTATTATTTCTGGTTTTGAAAAATTATACAAATTTTTTTTTTTTTTTTTTATATATATATATATATATATACAAAAAAACATAATGAAAAAAGCAAGTCAGTTACTATTTATCACGAAATGTCTCGAACAATTAGGCTTACAGACTTGAAGTTTAGCTACTATGTTTCTTTTGTTCAGAAGATTTCTGCTATGACAGAATTTTATGAAAATCGATTCCCAATTAAGGTTAAGAGGAGTTTTAAATAAAAAAAATTCCGTTTTTTAAAAACTAGACCTGCAACCCTAAAAATTGGAAACATCTTTATATGTTGAGTATAGATCTACAAAAAATGGGTCTTGTGGGGATCGACCCACAAGGGGGCTTACGGGGACGTTATAGATACAAATTTCTGTCTTAGATCTATTAGATCTACAAATTTGAAATTTGGTAAGCATGTTTTTTTATTGAGTAGAGACTCGCTGAGAATGGGTTTTACAGATATCAGCTGCTTAGGGGGAGGCTAAGGGAACGTACCCCGTTTAGAAGCTATTAGACCTATTGACTTAAAATATAGTAAGAGTATCTTTTGTTAGGAACAGACCCAGTAAGAACATGTTTTACTGCTGAATTTGACTCCTTCTGGAATTGCAGAAACTTATAGATAAAAAATGCATTTTTGAACTGTTAAATCCACAAATTTGAAATTCAACAGGCACGTTTTTTTTTTTTAGTGGAGATTCGCTAAAAACGGGGTTTTCGGATATCGACTTTGTAGTTGAATTGCGGGAGATTGCAATAGCTTTTGTCAGGAAGAATGCGAAAAATGGTTAACCAAATCGAATTTGACATACTAAAACCATCGCAGATCAGGAAAATGTTGAAATTAGATAAAAACGAGTCTTACAGTAGTCGCATATGATGTGTAACATCTGACATGTTATCGTGGTAAGTACGCAATATTAACTTTTTTCCTGAAAAAAATATGAAGAAAAATCTCGTGCGTGCGGGTATGATTGGAAATAATTTTCTATCGAATAATTATATCTCTAATGAAAATTGTATTTAGTTAACAAAAGGAGTAATGCTATATTTTATCAAAAATAATTATTCTTGTTCAATTTGGGGAAGAGCGGAGACAATAGACTTATGGTAACTGAAATATGACACATATACTTGTGATTTCAAAGTATTTAAAAACCGTTGAAAAACAGCACCAATAACAGTACCACTGTTAGCAGTCGAAACATTCTAATTTGTGTTCATTTCGAGCTTGAGTTCATCATTCATAAAAGCTATGAGTGGATCAGCTTTTGGCAAACTGAAGTTAAAGAGCTAAAATCACTACTCAAAAACAGGGGAAAGGGCAGAACCACCTTCGTTATAAGGTAAAAGTATGAAATGCAGGAAATCTTTAATTTTTTTTAACTGTTTGATTCGAAAAATTTATATGACCAACGAAATCACTGTTTGTCCATTTTCAAATATGCATTCTGCAGCACTTATGTCTCCCAATATCATGACTAATGGATTTAGAGTCAAGCGCTCGAGTGCTTGATGGCTACTAGAGTTGGATCCCAATTTGAGGGTAGAGAAAAGACACATCCACGCAATCTCATTGGTTAAATCAAGTAGAGTGCAATTACGTCACATCCTGTTACACACATTCGTCCTTTTCACGAAATCACTCCCAACAAATATCCAGCAACCGAGAGGAAAGATGTTACACATTAAAACATTATACCGAATATTTGAATCTATTTTATATCCTAATGGTACTTATTTCCGTATACTAAAAATGAATGTATTAATCTTGGAAGGGTGGGCCTTGAAGTATTTAAATATTATTGACTTTGCAAATTCGATTTTTCAAAGGAAATTACAAAAAAATATTGAACAAAATTTCCTTAAGGAACCTAGAGATATGTAGCACTTTGAAGTTTTTTTAAAATTGTCTCTAAGAGATGCAGGTATTACAGCAGGAACATAAGCACAAAAAACTGTATTTCTATTTAAAACTACTCTTGAATGCTGTTAAAGGATTTGAGTGAAATTCGAAATTTCTTTTCATAAGGTGCCTAGCATTGAATTGTCTCGATTTCACTATCATTTAGAGATCATATGATTTTACTGCATTACTCATTTTAACATCATTCACTGAAATTTTCCTGTATAGAATCTACTCTATATGTAATCTCTGGTTTCTCAATTTCAAAGGGATTCTTAGCTGCACATGCTAGAGTAAAATCTTTTAATATATTTAGTTTCGAATTTTTTTTTACATGCGTCACCCAATTACACTAAAAATTTTACAATAATAAGTTCAAATGCTATCTTAGTCCTTGAGAAATAACGAGTGTGGAAAAAGCATTATAAGTGCGACATAAAAATGATGCTATTAAAACAAAATATATAAAAATTGAAAAATTGGAAAAAAAGAAGGTAAAATAAAACAATAGAATAAAAGGAAAAAAAATCATAAAATTAACAATAAAGAGTATTAGTAGGGAATGAAGAGAAATAATTAAAGGAAAAAACCTCAAAATATAGCATAAAGTACAAAATCGACTTACTAGAGATTTATGATAAAGTAAATACAAATTATGAGGAGTGCATGTTCTGAGAATTTGAAGATTTGTTCCCTTAAAGTCGCAAATGAACTTGAACCCGTTTATTTGCGTCATTGGATCACGTAGTAACTGCATATACATAACCATAACCATTCTCTGAAATTCTTCCACTGACATCTCTTTTGGATTGAATAGACCTATTTTAAAAGTTTAATTAGATATATGATGCATACATTTATTTTCAAAGTCATGCAATAATGTTTGAAAGCACGATAAATAACGAAATCATGTCATTCAGTTTGGCCGAATAACTTGAATTTCGGTAAACACACATACCCATTTACTGTGAGCCACCTTAATTTTTACGGATTGCTAATTCCCAGAATTTTGGTCAGAAAGAGATAAAAAATTGTTTTGATTATTACAAAACTGTTGTAATGCTAGTTCAGTATGCGGGACTACTACTCAGTGTAATATAGAGTTTAACAAGAAAAATTGAACACTCCTGCACTAAAACTTGTGTCATGCAATTCACGTCTTAAATTGAAAATTCTATTAAGTGGAAAATATTTAAACCGAATTATTCTAACCTTTAATTAAGAGATAGAGCTTTTGAATTAATATGAATTCTACTTCATAAATAATTCAAGCGTCAAAATGTGTAAGCAAGAACCACCCTTAGATGGTACCACCATGTTTTGATTCTCACATTTGGGGACTTGCCGTGTCTGCAAAGAATAGGTTTGCAATATGCAGCCCATTAGAAAGAAAAAAAATCTTCATAATTATTCTCATTATAGCTTATAACAGTAGTTTATAAAAATGTTAAATTCTGTCTATTAAAAGATTTTTAAAAAATTAGATTCTTCATAATATGTACTGTCGATGAGAAAATTGATTAATATTAGATATCTATATTTTTCCGTAAATTAAAAGGAATGTTAATTGAAACGTTAAGAGGCGCGCTTTTTAGAAACGCAAGAAAATGAAGTTTTCGAAAGGTTACAATTTTTTTTAACACTTATGGCATGTTACAGGCAAATATAATGTTATTCTTTTATATTTTTTTACACTTTATTTACTAAAAGCTAAGCAATTTTTATCTGTATTTCTGAAAGTTTTGTTTCTTTTCATTTAGAATTCTTAATATATCATTTTAAACCGCGATCATTCACGCGGGGTGTTCTGTACACCCCAGCAACAAGAAAATCCTCCCAGAATTCTAAGAAGAATGCGCAGAACCCCGAATTTTTCTGTAGCTGCACATTTTAGATCATTGAACTTTCAGGCCAGATGCAATCCCTCTTTCTCGAACGATTGGAATATAATGACCTTCAAAAATTTATCTGGGGGCTGAGAACTCCCGCGAGAAACTGAGCATTTATATACCGTCTGCTCTGAATGTTTGGAAAATGATTAAAATGTTATTTTTCTACTTTCTGCTACCATTATCTCATTCATTATAAAGTTTATTTATTACTGGTATTTACCTTTTATACTGGTTTATGAAAAAATATAAAATTATGTGTTTTAAAATGAAAATTTTGTATGTTTAGTTTAAATTAATGTGTTAGTCACATTTGTATGCAATAAATTTAATAATTTTATTTGTATAACACAAAAACATCTTGTACTTCATAAATATGTATCATAATGACTTAATTTTATTTTCATAATTAAATACACGTGTTAAAAGTTTGGGGTGTTCTCTACACCCCGCGAGTAACGACGGTAGCAAAAACAGGCGCGAGTGACCGCGGGTTAATCGCAAAAGTAGTTTCGCTAAAATAATAATTCCGATTCATAAAGAATATCAGTTTGTTGTAAAGTCTTAAATACATGTATATTATTTAATTTTTTTTTATGAAAAAATATCCTAGATAAATTTTGATTATCACTATTATGTTTATTATATATATATATATATATATATATTAAAACTAATATAATGAATTACATATTAATTATAAAATAAATAAATCTTATGACCATGTCCTTAAACATTAATTTTATAGTAGGCTTGTAAAACATACATGCGGCCAGAGTTCTTAATTTTTCATCAATACAGATGCAAAGCACACTCCCACATATTATAATAAAACAATTATTAATCGAAAATTCAATTAGGTACAGGTAGCCCCGCAAAACACGGCACTGTTTTAGTCGGACTCACTCTAACATGGCAAATGTTTTGGAATCGGAGTAAGTGTATGAGTTTTTATGCATTGTATTTTTGATCTATTCGGTTATAGATTTGCATTTTAAATGGGTTTTTTAATAATAAAGATTAGTATATCGATTTCTAGGTCTTTTTTGCACATAGCAAAGACGCGGTTTTTTTGAGAGCTATACAAAAGCAATGTTAAGGCATTTGATACAACTGTAAAGTATAAATGATTGTTGCTCTTTGATGTAAATAATACACTTTTTACCGTATCGATATATTACAATTGTGCACCCTTCTGGACATCTTTTTGGCAGGAGAAGAATTGTCTTAGTTGATTCTTTAGTGAGAAAGAATTCATCTGGAATGCTGTCTAATGATAGAGGGTATTTTTTTCTTAAGCGAACTAGGTTCCGTACAAAATTAAACGCCTTCCGGTGTTATGCTTGCTGTGTCTTAAGAACTGGATCAGAAAATCTTCCTCGAAGTCAATTCCGCATGTTAATTGCTCATCTGTTTGAATGCAATAAGAAATAAAAATTAAAAACATTAATTTGTGTGAGACATGTTAAACAAACAATTTTCAAAAGCACTTAATAGTATAGATAAAGAAATGTTATTATCTCGAAAAATAATTTCAATTACATTCGTGTTGCCAAGTGTAACGTTCCACTCAAGGTATCCGACTACGTTCGGAACCGTGATTTTGCAAAAACGAATAAATAGATAATATTTATGATATTTAGTGTCACTTAGATTAGAAAATGTACATAAAATTGTTTTAAGAATAGTATTACAATTAAAAATTATTTAAGTACAATATTTTGACAACAAATGAACATAGAATGACCCATTTTCAAAATATTCTCCTCTTGCGAAAACTGTTTCTAATATAATAATATTTTGCCTGTGTATAGCTCAGACCTCTGTACAGAGGCTCAACTAGATTTTTTGAAATATATAACTTAGAAGTGGGTTTATGCATGTTTTACGACAACAGAGGGGAGCAATTTTAAGAAAAAAGTGCCGATAATTATTTCAATGGGTTGTAACTCTGAAAATAATCTGAATTTTTCAAAAATCATAGCTGAGCCTCTATACAGAGGTTTGAGCTATGTATAGGCAAAATATTATTATAATAGAAGCAATTTAACGAAAGGAGAACATTTTGAATTAAGATTATTCTAATTTTTTGCCAAAATATTGTATTTTAATCATTTGTTTTTGTCATAATGTCCTTAAAACAATTTTATACATGTATTCTAATCTAAGTGACACTAAATATCATGAAAATTATCTATTTATGCACCTTTTTAAAAACACGGTTCCGAACGTAGTCGGATAACTTAAGTGAATTTAGAGTCTGCACATGTTGTAATAATAAAATTCATACAATGAAATATGTATATCACTAATTTTAAATCCATTTTTCTGTATGCAAACAGTTACCCATATTTTATTAAAGAGCATAACGATAATTATAAATGTACTCTAACGTGTTAAATTCAGCCAAACTTCAATATTTAAAGTTCTAAGATGAGGTATGTAGAAGACTTATATAAGTTATGATTTCAGTGATTTTAATTACAGTTCATAATTATAACGCCAAACATTAATAAACTATTTGTTCATTTCTACATGAATTTAGCAAAAATCAAACAATATGCTATTGAATTTTTCAAAAATTTTAACGTTTTGTAGCATAATCCATATTTTTAAAAGAATCTCACGCTTTTACTATTCTGGATATTAATTTCCAAATTTTGTTTTACGGCAAATGCCTAAGCCTAAGCCACAGAATTGCATAAAAATAAAAGTCCCTGTAGATGGTTGTAAAAGATTAATTTCAAAAGATATATTACTTAAGGACAGGAATATATTTATTTACATTAAAGGTGTATCAAGTATGAATAGCATACTACAAAACCCAAAAGAGAAATTTCTCAATTTTGGCCTCCATTCTTTAAACCCGGTGCCAAAAAGTTGTCTACCCAGACAGAGAAAAAAATATAAATACATAACTCAATGTGGGTCCCCGTGGGGCAGGGGAATACTACATTCCAACTATCTTTTTATTGAAGTTTTTTTTAAATAAATTTAAAGGTCTTTTGATACATCTCACTTTCTATGCTAATTACGCTGTGACGTCAAAGTAAATGTAATTCTCATTTTTGAAGGGGAGAAAGCGTTTCAAGTAAAATTCTTTATAAGTAATCTAGTTAAATAAGTTTCTAATTTACTGAATTTAATTCCAAAGAAATCTATTTCATTTAAACTGAGAAGTAAATAATTTGCTTGCAAAATTAAGGATATAAAAATAAAACTAGCCCATTTTAAAATTTGTAAAGGAATATTAATGATGCCGAAATGATTAAATGCCGATTATCTTTTCCTACTTTAGTTATTTTATAGGGGTACCTCATCTCAAAATATTAAAGCATTTCGTTCCTATTTCATTT
>BMAV01002869.1:0-34858 GCA_019973955.1 Trichonephila inaurata madagascariensis
TTAGGGGGCGAAAAAATGAAATTTAAAAAGCAGGGGGGGTTTGCTAAAAATTTTCCCCTTGTGAATCTTTCTTTCACTAATTACTGGAGGAATCGGAAAGTAATGCGTTTCTTAATGTGTCGCCACATATAATTCCTTTTAAACGTTCGCTTGTCCTCCTCCCACCCCCAATTTAATTCGTTCTCGCGAATAGTTACGAGGTAGCATGTGTATCAATCTTTGATAAAGAAAACTTTTAACGTGTGTTATGGTTGGATACGGTCGCATTAACATAATTCTAAGACACTGAATCGGATTATTGGCACCTGAATGGTCAAGTCTGAGACTCCGTTACAGGTTTTTTGTCGTTCAAATCCTAGTTCCATTAAGTGGCCGCAGTAGCCGAGTAGTATAGGTATCGGATCGTGGCTTGCCTTGTAACGAGTTTGAGCCCAGTACCACTAAAGACCCGCCGTGTAGGGCAGTGATGCACGTTAAATGTGTCGAGAGTTGAAACGGCCTCCCGTTGGTGTGGTGTGGTAGATAGGAGAGGGGGGGCCACTCAGGTGTCACCCCGTCACTTGACCATGGTTCAAAATTACGTGGTCCGTCGCTCGCCAAAAGCTCTCATGTAGTTGAACAGTGCGACATTAATATTCAATCAATCAATCCTAGTTACTTTAACGATTCGTCATTCAAAATAATGTACGTTAAATCTGTAAGAGGATCCAAGTCCTTGCGTTGGCGTGATGTAGAAGTTAGGAGACGGGAATGGCAGCTCAAGTGTAGCCCTCGTCATCGGATTATGACTCCAAATTACGAGATTCATTGGCAATAGCTCACATGTTGCTTCAAACACTACGTAGTGGCAGCTGTAGCCGAGTGGTATAGGTATCGGATCGTGGCTTGCCTTGTCACGAGTTCGAGCCCAGTAACACTAAAAACCCACCGTGTAGGGCAGCGATGCACGTTAAATTTGTCGAGAGCTGAAACGTCCTCCCGTTGGAGTGGTGTGGTAGTTAGCAGAAGGGGGTACCAGCTAAGGTGTCGTCTACGTCACTTGACCGTGGTTCAAAATGACGTGGTCCGTCGCCAAAAGTCCTCGTGTAGCTGAACAATGCGACGTTAATATTCAATCAAACACTACATAAAAAATCAACTAGACAAAAAATTTCTTGCAACGATCCTAAATTTGGTATTGTAGACACCTGGCTGGAGTGTCATAAGTTCAGGACTAGTGCTGCTGAAGATCGGAAGAAATCTGTCGAGCCTCAAATGCCATCTCATTTATCTCAGATCAGGGATCACCTCCGATCTGAATAGTATTGTAAATGGTATCACCGAAATTTCGAGGTCCATCGCCAATACTCTCATGCAGCTTTATAGTGTGACGTTAACATGCTTCCAACGCACTTACTCATAAATTAAACAAGTAATATAAAAAAAAGTTAAGTCAATTCCTATTTAGATCAACAAAGAAAAATTTCATTTTAGTTACTTTTTATTAAATAGTTAGAATTAATATAAATATGTATATACATAGGACAGAATCACAACATTAAGTGGTCATTAATTTTTTATTAACTATCAATAAAGTATCGCATTGCCATCCAAAACAATCGTATATATAAATTTCAGTTCAAATGAATACTTTAACACGTGAGAAAAAAACCTTTTCAAGTTTTGACACAATTCGCTAAAAGGGTCGCTAAGTCGCCAGAAATGATGCCAACGTGGTTGTGTAGTAGCAATTCTTTAAATAATTAGTTTTAATCAATTAATTTTATTAATTATTATTATATTATTGTATTGTCATCCAATATAAATTTCAGTTCAACTGAATACTTTAACACGTGATAAAAAAACCTTTTCAAGTTTTTACACAAGTTGCCAAAAGGGTCGCAAAGTCGCCAAAAATGATGCCTACGTGCTTGTATTTACAATTCTTTAAATAATTAGTTTTAATCAATTAAAATTTTTATTAACTGTTATTATAATATTGTGTTGTCATCTAAAATAATCCTGTATATAAAATTTCAGCTCAATTGTGAGCGCCTTAAAATGTATTTTATTAACGATTGAAAATTCCCGGTAAATAAATAAATATATGGTTTTGGAGTAAAGGGAGGGAAATTTAAAAACAAATGAGTAAATATTTACGGCACACTGTTCAGCTACTCGATGGCTTTTGGCGACAGTCCTCGTAATTTTGAACCATGAGGCACGCGAGGGCAACACCTGAGCGATCACCCTCCCCCCTCTTAACTACCGCACCACATTAACGGGAGGACGTTTGAGCTCTCATACCCTACACGGCTCGTCTTTAGTGGTACTAGACTCGAACTCTGACGCCCTCCAGTCTGTTACCTTGCCAAGGGTACCCACCCCCATCGTATTTTTGAGAAATTTAGTGTATGAGTCAATCTGAGTGAGTGTAGGTTGATTGTGCTTTAACATCATACTACGAAACAACACGAGGGCTATTTCCAAATGACGTTGTACATCTGCTTCATAACGAGGATGACACCCGAGAGGAATGGACACACTCCTTTCCTCAAACATACGCTATTTCAATGTGAGGATTATAAGCTTCAACGCATTTATCTCGTTCATTATATTCCCTCTACATTTCAATCAGTTGTTTTAAGTTGATAATGTGTTTCCCGTTTAAATTAATTTTTGAAAAAAAAAAAAAGAAACCTTTTTTGATCAACTGTTCGTTTGAAATTCTTATTTCTGTGTTCCAGAAAATTTAAAGAAAACGCTCCTTGTCATGTCATATCATGTCTTTCGATTACGACATATTTGCGTGCGTTCGATTCATTTTAGTGAGCAGTAAAAAAATGTTTAGTTTGTACAGGAAATAAATGAACCTACAATTGCTTCCACAACCACGGTACCTTATTCATCGACAACCAAAGGTACATTCCAATGAAAAGCAGGATAGGATATTTATACCAAAAGAGCCAATAAAAATTTTTCCCTTCTTTTTTGGTTTCAGATTTTTTTTGAAAAAAAATTAAAAAATTTTGGGGTTTTAACATTGAAAGGAAAAAAAATTAGTTTAAACTTTTTAAGGGGCTTCCCCCAAAGCGAAACTGAAAATTAAAAAACCCCTATGGCCGATGTAATTTTTTCAAAAATTACGTAGGGGCACTTTGGATTTTTTCCGGGTTTTTTTTATTTTTGAAGAGGGGTGATTAAAAGGGAAAAATTTCCAAAACCCTTTATCTAAAAAAGGGGGATGATTGGAGGGGGAAAAACCCAAACTTTGATTCAAAAAGAAACACAAAAAATCTTTAAATTTATCCCCAAAAAATAATGTATTAAGCAAAATTGAGTTTAAAAGGAAGGATAAATCTGGACCATAATTTAGAATATGAATTTTGACATTTTTCCTTCTATTTAAAATGAAGGGATTCTTAAACTATGGGGCGCTTCCCCTAAGTGGGGCGTGATAAGTTTACAAGGGGGACGCGAGCATATCCAAAAGTCAAAAATAAAATATTATTTACACAAATTACAATATTAATTTACTGAAAGGAATCAAAACAAAATATAAATTAAAACAATAAAAAATAAAATGCACATTTACACTGATGTAATATACTTGTAAATGTATCAGTGCTGCATAATGTATTATTTCATACTCATTTTATCTTATTTAATTCAATTGAGAACGTTTAATAATCACAAGTAAATGATCTTGAAGAGCAAAGATTTTTAAAGGAAGGTTTTTTACACTGCTGGCCACCGTAAATGCAACCCCTGAAGGAACATGCAAATAACATGAAATTTACAACATGCTTGGCGGGTAAGATATGCTAATGATTAAATTTCAGCGCAGACAAAACCACCGCGTCTGTGGCGCCACCTCAAACCCTAATTAAGGCGGAGATTTCGACGATTTCAAGTTCGGCAATTGTGTTTTTTTTGTGTTTTCAAAAAACAATCAGTTATGTCTCGTAGAAAAAAGAGACCAGCTTTTTTATCAAGTATCCGGGGTTCGACGAGGAAGGAAATTTTCCGAGATTGTAGATTATCTTTCAGGAAAATTGGTAGTCTTGTTGGAGAAACCAAACAACTGTAATGCGGATATGTGACCGTTGGATGCGGAGGGGGACGACGGACCTAGGGGGTGCGCATCCACCTCATTTCACCCCTTCAGGACAGGCAAATTGTGCGTATGGCGGGGATGGATCGCTCAGTCCCTCACGAACCAAACACAGCACTTTAGTCAAAACATTCAGTGTCTGCGTGTACCATTCGAGGCCATTTACCGCAAGTGGTCTGTCCCAGGACGTCCATTCTTTGGGCTACCCTTTACGCAGAACCCGCGTCTCCGCCACCAATGGTGGATAAAAAAGGATGGGGCAGAGAAAGGAATGAAGTTGTCTTTACTGACGAGTCACGCATCTGTCTAACACCCGATGGTCGGATTCGAGTCTGGAACACCAGGAGGATGCTGAACAGCTGCGTTATGCCCCCACACTGTTCCTGCACCGGGTATTATGGTATCGGGGGTTTGGACATCACCCCCACCTCCTCTAGTACCTTCCCGGGTTTTTAAAAACGACAGCGCTACATCTCCAAGGTGTTGGAGCCAGTTGTCCTTCCTTACCTTGGGGCTTGGCCACACCTATTTCAACAGGATAATATGCGCGACCACACGTGGCACGCATTGTCAAAAGGTTCTTCGTCAATCACCAGATTGAATTGCTTCCCGGGCCCCCTCGCTCCCCGGATTTTTCGCCATAAAAAATATTGGTCCATGGTTGCTCAACAATTGCCCCCCTTTTCACCCCAACGCCACCCAGATTAACTTTGGCAACGTGTGGAAACTGTTTGGTCTCTGTACCCCCAAAAACACATCCAAAGTCTGGAAACAATGCCGAGGCGTGTGGCGCGGTATCCAAGATTGGGGGCTACTCGAAATGATTCTGGTAGGAACCACACTTGACAGAAGTCTATAAATTTAATCATTTGATACTTGGTCAACATGTTATCTACAAAATAAATTTTGTTGTGCTATCTCTTGTCTTTCTTGGTGTTGCATTTACTGTGGCCAGCAGTGTATTAGAAATTGACTAAGTTATTTTACTATATTTAGTTCAGATCTATATTTTGTCTTGAAAGCAGCCACCGTAGAAAATCTGGTTTCCCAAGGATAGGATGTTACAAATGGTAAATGTATTCGAAATGCTCTCTCTTTTGTGGATGCCAGATGTGATAGATATAAGAAAGAGAGCAACAGAGACTTGACATTTGTACTTTAAGAAATGTAAAATTGGGAAATAAATATTCAATCTAATTAAAAAAATTACTTTGAAATCTGATCCTGTTTAAAAATTGGAAAGGAAAAGTTACATATAATACTTATTCTATTACTTAAAAGTTGTACATACAAAATTTGATACTTATCCTGATAATTCGTTCGGTTTATAACTGAGGTGGTATTTTAAGTTTTAGTGTCAAAGTACATTATTATAGCATTCAATACATTCTCATTGTATGGGGAAGGGGCGCGATGATAATTATATGATTGAAAATTGGGTCGCAAATAATGAATTTATGCTGATTTGTCTTTTAAATGAATGTTATCTCAGTTGAGTTTTTTTTTAGAATGTGATACACGATATTTTTAAACATTTCTGTATAATTTCCCTTTAACTCATAAAGAAAAGCATAATTTTTTCAAAGTTTAATTCCTTAAAATCTATAATCTTTTTAAATGCTTTTCTGTAAGTTATCACGCACGAAATCGCTATTAAACTTCAAAGTTTATTACAGTAAATATATTCTTATGCATCATTTAACGACTTTTATTGTACAGTCAATCTCTACTCGGGAATATTTGAAAAATAAATTCACAGAAGGAGATTTCTTACATTTTTTTCTTCTTGTAATAGTTTGTTACAAAAATTCTCGAACTTCTAGGATACCCCGTCTGGACGTATGAACTATAACGTGTTCTCACGGGTTCTTTCGGCCTTCGTAGCCAAGTGGTTAAGGGGACGGACTCGTGAATGCCATATCATGAATTCGAGTCAAGTAACTCTAAATAAAAGGAGGACCAATTCACAGTAAATATGTCGAGGCTCAAACATTCTCCCATTGGTGTGGTGTAAAAATTAGAACAGGGGTGCCAGCTCAGGTGTACCAAACCCTCTGCAAGGCGGGTATTCAGTGGCACTAGGGCACGAACCTCGTGACACGCCGGAAAAGTTATATTTACGTCGCAATATAAAACGGCATGAGGTTTATTGGCAACGGACAACTTAATTTAGAACTATAGACAAGTGACGAGATCGATACCTGAGATGGTACCACCTCTCCTAACTTCCATTCCACATCAATGTGAGGACGTTTGATCCACTACTTATTTAAAGTACATAGACCGCCTACACGGCAGGTCTTCCAGTGGTACTAGACTCGAACTCAAGACACGTCACCCACGAGTTTGTTACCTTGACCACTAGACTACCGTGGCCGATAAAAAATCTGAAATTAGAAAAGTGAAGCTGGGAATTCTTCTAATACTCCAAATCACAATCGTGTGTCGAAGCATTAGGTGAAATGTTGATCATAGGCTGTGATTTAGACATAAAATGATTTTATTTATAGGAATGTCTTTGAAAGTAGATGGTGGGATTCATCCGGATGATTGAGAGTGAGTGAATGTATTAACGTTGCACTGTTCAGCTAAATGAGGGCTTTTGGTGACGGACCTCATAAATTTGAACCATCGTCAAGTGACAAGAGCTTTCGACAGATTTAACGTGCATCGCTTCCCTACACGGTGGGTCAGCGGTACTAGGCTTGAACTCATAATACGCCGGCTACGAGTCCGTTAACTCGACCACTAGGCTACCGTGGCCACATCCGGATGATTTCCAAGCTCTGAGTAGACGTGTCTCAAGGCAGTCTTTGAAAGTTAAGTGTGTTTCCTTAATACCTTGATATAGTTCGATAGTTTATTTCGCTCTTTTATCGAATTTTTATCATTGGTGAGGTTGTTCTTAGAGGATGTTTTAAATAAAATTGACGCGTATATTACAATGTAGGTCGATCATTCATCCCACAATATTAATATAAACTCGTATTCGTTTTGGAACGAGACAAATTAGGTTGTCTGATTATTGAATTTTTATATATATATATATACTATATATATATAATAATTTTATTCAAATACAATTAGAAAATTTTAATCTACAAAAAGCATTATTTTACAATAAGCCAACGTAGAATTTTTTTTTTTTTTAATTTTAATACTCTAATTTTGTTTTTCTAACCGGAAGCTCTCAACTTGATAATAAGAATTATTGATTTACCTGGTTATCACTTCATTTCATAGAATATAAAAAATCAATTGAAATAATGGGGAAAAAATAAGGTTACGTATTTTTTATTAATACTATAGAGCATCAAAGGAAGAATATAAGGATAAAAAATCAATGAATTATAATAATTTGCAATTCTGTTCTTTGTTATTTATCCTCACGAATTTTTTGAATTCTTGCTGCATTTCTTGCTTTAACGGATTAAAATTTAATTACATTTGCTTGCATGAATTTTTTAATAAAAAAAAATAAATATAAATTCCTCCCCCATAATGAATTTGTTTCCATTTATCCATTTGTTAAAGGTAAAAGGAAAAAAAATTCTAAAAGAGAAATAAAAACTTTCATCTCTCATCGAAAACATAACATTTTTCGAAGCAACTCAGAGATTTTTCCATTTCTTTTTCTTCTTAAAATTCTAATCAAGACAACCTTCAAGAATTAAAATATTTTAAGAAAATAAGAATTTCAAGAAGCATTTTTATTTACTTAAAATTTAATGTTAGAAAGAAGTAACGTGAATAAAAATTTAAATTATCAAATATATATGTTTGGATATTGCATGTGTGCGCGCAAATATTGATGGAAGTCATAATTTCTTTATTTAAAAAATGAATAAAAATTTAAAATAAAACATTTAATACAATCTCCAGTGATAAATATAGTCGCGTAGATTAAACTACTGTGGAATTGGATATTCAAGTAAAATGATTACAATTTTTGCTAGTCACAACTCAAGACTTTATTCCACGAACTGAGTATTTCCTTTCCTTATCTATTGCCATCGAAAGTTCCAGAAGTTTCCATAATTATAATTACAGTTAACTTTTTTAAATACAAGGAAATTAATACTAATTAAACACGAGAGAAAGAAAGAATTACAAATAATAAAAATAAGCACAGAGACACACAAAATTAAAGTCAATGCGAAGGAAGCAAAAGTTATTACGAAAAGTCGCCCGCAGCCGGGCGCGAGGGTCCGAGTAGTAGATAGTGTCCATGGTAACCGAAGAGAACCATTTTTATAAGTAACACGAGAGCTATTGTGCGAGAGCATTTTGAACCTTGGTTAAGTGATGACAGCGACACCTGAGCTTATAACCTCCCTATCCAAACAACCACACTAACGGGAAGAAAATGAGTATCGACACATTTAACATGCATCAGTCAGCTTTACAAGTCAGGTCTTCCGTGGAACTAGGAGTCGAACCCGCGACACACCGGTCAAGAGTTCGTGACCATAGCCACTAGGCTACTGTAGGCACAGCATCCCGAGAAGACACCAAAATTTCTGATTAGAATTATGATTTTAACCGACGTTGGAATAATGAAAATGATGACAATGATGACAACACTACTATGATGTGTTTTTATGAGAAACATAGAGTTGTGCTCTTTATTTCGCTAATATTGCAAATTATTCTTATTACAAAGAATGATTAAAATAAAAAGATAATTCAACATAATTTGTACTAAGAGAAATTTAGCAAACACATATGCATTTAAGTTAAAAAATTTGCTTTTTTTTATTGTTTTTAACAAGTAATATAAAAAAAATTGAGTCAATTCCTACTTAGATCAACAAAGAAAATTTTTATTTTAGCTACTTTTTAATAAATAGTTACAATTAATATAAATATGTATATACATAAGACAGAATCACAACATTAAGTGGTAATTAATTTTTATTCATTATCATTAAAGTATCGTATTGTCATCCAAAACAATCGTGTATATAAAATTTCAGTTCAACGAAGCTTTTTAAAAAATTGAGAAAAAACCTTTTCAAGTTTTGACCCAAGTCGCCAAAAGGGTCACTAAGTCGCCAAAAATGATGCCAACGTGGATGTATTTGTAATTTTTTGAATAATTAGTTTTAATCTATTAATTTTTGTTAATTATAATTAAATCATTGTATTGTCATCCAAAATAATCATGTATATAAAATGTCAGCTCAATGGAGCGCTTTAAAATGTGTTTTATCAACGATTGAAAATTCCACCACGATAAAAAGTAAATAAATGTATAGAGAGTGTGAGCTAATAGTGTAGGAATTGAAAAAATAATTATCCAGATTGTGCAAAAATTAATTTTATTCGCTGATTTGATTTATTTTTTCTTTGAATAATTACTCTAAGGATTTTTATACACCGAAAATAAATTTAAGAGTTTATTTTTGTCTAAGAAACTTTTTACTATCTGTTTTCAACTTATTTAAAGATTTTTGAAAATTATTTGAAAACACTTTTAAAGAGAATACAAAATTACTCTGGGATATTATTAAAAAAGATTTTTCCTCGAATTCCTTTTGATTAAAAAGAAAGAAAAAAACTAAAATAACTGTGTTATAGGGTTCCTTTCTACAAATCAAGTTTTATACATAAAGAATGTTGGAAAGGAAGCAAAATTGCTTAAATTGGATAAAGAACAAAAATTTGGAAATCTTTTATTTCCATATGAATGAATTTCACATTTATTATTAAATTGGATTTGTTACCATTATTATACATGCGAAATTGAGAAACGTCGTCAAGCACATGGGTTGATAGAAAGTATTAAATCTTAAGTCACGATATGTAAAAACTAATTTTCGTTATTTTATGGCTCTTATTAAAAGAAAGCGAAAAAAAAAATTACGTTTGAGTAGTACTTCAAGTTTTGATTTCATACTGAAAGGTCTAAAAGAGTTCGGAACACGTTTATATAATATAATAAATTTTCTCCCCAAAGATTAACTATTAAAGATATTTTTATGACTTTTACGCGGTAAAGTAGATTATTCTCTCGTAACTATTTCACATAACTTTGCCGGGCAATTGAGTTGTAACATTAATTAAATTGTTCATTGCTATAAAGTGAATATGTCTTTTGATATTAAATAAGCCATAATTACATAAAACTTATGAACAATTTCTCAAAGAATGTTGTATAACCATTGGACTAGCACTAAAGAGCCTTAAAATTCCACATTCATCAATTTAATGAGTTGGAAATTTCATAACCTTTTCCGGAGAGTTTTCATATCGGCCAAAAAGTAAAATAGTTTTCAAAATTACTTTTACTGAAGATCATTACTAGAAATAAAACGCTTCCTAAAATTTTTACAGTTGGGTGAGAGAGTTATTTTAACGTCTCAATGTAAGCCTAAACGAGGGTTATTGACGACGAACCTCGTAATTTTGTGCCATATTCAAGTGCTTCATGTCTTGAACCATGTTCAACAAGACACCAGAGTTGCCACCTAATCTACAAACTTCCCCATCACACCAACGGGAAGATGTTTGAGACTCGACAGATTTAACCTGCCACCTCTACATGATGAGTCTTCAGCGGCACTAGGCTCGAGCTCATGATACGCCAGCCATGAGTTCGTGACCTCGACCACTAGGTTACCGTGATCATGAAATTTTAAGGCGATATCTTACCCTAAAAAAGACCTGAAAATCAATCATTTTAACTGTGCGACTTTTCTATGAGTATAAAATTTCGTACATTATTTAGGCAGCTGTTTAACTTTTTTTAACTAATGTTTTTTATGAGTACAAAATTTCTTACATTATTTAGGCAGTTGTTCAACTTTTTTTTAACAGTATGTCGAAAGGAAAAAAAAAGTTGAACACAAAAAGTCTGCATTTTTAGTTCTTTCATCTACTTAACTGTCCTTTAAAACTGGTTTTTATCAAGTTTTTATTTCCACGATAATCGTTGCATATAAAAAACGCAAAGGCGTTATTTATATCCAATATAAAGTTTTGAAACTCTTTCTGGTTGTTTTGTACAATATATTTAATAATTTTTTCATGGAATAAGAATATATGTGTGAGGGTGGAAGGGGGGTTGATTGTTATTTTTTTTAAAAAATCCTCATAGAGTTAGAGATGGATTTTTATTTTACCTTTTAAAAATTGTAAAATAAAAATATTACTCACATTATTCAATTCTATCCAGGTAATTATGAAAAACTCTTTTAAGAAAACATTAACAAAAAATATTGAAAAATATTCAAATTTCTAAGATTTGTCAATATTTTAAAATACTGAAATATTTCTTAAAAATAGAAAATATAAAAAATAATTTGTTTTGTTTAAAAATATATAGTGTTTTTATCTAAAATGTTTATTCCATATGTTCTCAAATAGGGTACATTTTAACATTTTCATATAAATATAAGTTTAAAAAAAGTTGTATACAGCGGGGTACCGTGTCCTCTTAATCCGACAAAAGTAGGGTAAACTCTCCTAAGTTTGGGTGTAGATAGCTGCGG
Source organism: Trichonephila inaurata madagascariensis (assembly GCA_019973955.1). Classification (NCBI taxonomy): domain Eukaryota; kingdom Metazoa; phylum Arthropoda; class Arachnida; order Araneae; family Nephilidae; genus Trichonephila; species Trichonephila inaurata. Next base: position 11,587 of record BMAV01002869.1, read on the forward strand.
GGCAGTCCGTCCTGGCCCCGGAAAGGACTGGGCACCCTGAGGATTCATGCTTCCTTTGAAGAAAAGGTATGTCGCAAGAGCTGTACCGACGAACCCTTTGTGCCTATGCTCTTGAAACCATTATGACTTTATATCCAAAGACAGTGGTGTAACGTACAACTCTGCAGCCTCCGCATTGTGTGGGGGGGCTAGGGACTCTAGGGGGCCCAAAGTCTTATTTACTCCAAGTACGTATTTAGGCTTGGGGTCCTAAAACCTGACTTTGCAGGGGGGCTAATGTTCTCCGTTACGTCACTGCCCAAAGGATATGTGGCCTCACGTTTATTTTGATGGTTCTTCCCCGCACAGCTAGGCTGGCTTCTATCGTGAAAAGCTTTTAGAAAGCTCTTTAGCAGCAGACTTGGGTGCTACAAACTTTGATGCAGAGATGGAGGCTGTGCGACTAGCAATATGCCATCTGATCAAATTATCTACTTCCTATAGACGAATAGTTTTCCTTGTGATTTTTCGGTCTGCGATCCTCACTCTCTGCTCCTTACGTAATAGTGACTCAATAGAGGTGGAGGAGGTCAGAAAAAAATTAATGAACTCAACAGTGCTGATCGGACTATTGTCTTCCAATGGATCCCTAGCCATTGCGGCATCCCAGACAATGAAAAGGCGGACTATCTGACAAAGCATGGCTGCAGATCGCCCACTGCCTTCTAGTGGCTTGTCATGCAGACAGTTATTTTCAAATATCTCCACAGATTCGTGGGAAAATGCTTGCGCCGAATTCAAGAGAATGATGCTAAGGAAAGGATCTGGAAGACACTGCCCCATAGTCCAGTACCAATGGATCTTCCTAGACAAGTTTTCTCTGCTGTTTTTAGAGCTCTGAACCGTCATGACTTTCTTCAGCAACACCACCACGGGTGGTGTGAAAGACGTGCGTGCCCTTTATTGTGTCTTGGAGGGAGGGATATAATTTTGGGCAACCAGTTAGCAGGTACTTCCCTAGCCAACTTGCTGGGTTTAATTTTTTCTTCTGACGCTTTAATGCAAAAGGCTGATGTATGTGGAGCTGCTCCCATGAGGAAATGACCTATTCGGCCTATTCCTCAACATAGTTAAAAAAAGTTTGAGTATAGAAGTTTGTAGCGGAACATATATATAATGGAAGGGGAAGAGGCATTTTATTATAGGGTGTGACTAGTATCCTGAGAATTTAAACTTAAGCCAAATAGTTAGCTCCCACACAATCTTAATGAAATAAATTTATAATATTGGCTTATATAAAAAATAAGGATGGAAAATTCTTTTCGCTATTTTTCTTGTAACCGCATGGGAAAATATAAGAAATCCTTAAGCTCGCGAAATCTGTATTGGGTAATTTATTAATAAAAGCGATACGTGTAGAATGATGCAAAGAAAGAAATATATTTTAGTTTAAAAAAGAATGACTTAAATCCTAGACAAATTAATCACGAATACATGCTGTAGAATAACAACAAAACAAAAACAAAAAAAAAAATGTTTCTTTTTTCGTATACGATGCAAGTTTGAAAATCCCAGACATTGCTTGCGAAACTTTTTCTCATTCAGGGCACATTTCGTACCAAGTTATTAAATGTAAAACTTAACCATTTATTTATCATCACGACTTTGATCGGTGCGAGTAGTTTCTTTCTTTATTCATATTTCTTTCTTTTACTTCTGAGAAAACTTTATTTTCCCGAAATTTATTCCCTAAATCTCCCAGTCACGCAAAAGGGGTTTGAGAACAAATGTAAAATCTGTCAAATGGGAGCGTGAGATCGAAAGGTATTATCGCATCAAATTACGAGCGGCAACAACAAAAAAGGAGGTAAGGAGCACTATAAATGATCGTTGCCATTTTTCGTGCGTTGGAAGAAAGTATAAATCTCCTGCAAAAGCGGCTTATGCCTTTTTCTGGGGCACAGGATTAGGAGGTTATGAACAACACCTGATCGCTGCTATGTAAATAAATCGATCTTCGCAGGTCACCTTTTAAAAGATCATCTCTTAAGAAGATTTTTGTCCCTTCACCAAGTCTACCGGATTTTATTTTCCAAAAGGAAGAAAGGATTCTCTTGTTTTTCGGTACTCAAATAATCAGATTTTTGTTACTCGGGTGTTATCGTCCAATCGATATGCGCTTTTCAGAAACATTTTGCATTAGAGTACCCATTATTCTCTTCTTGTTTGCTGAGTTTACAGCATTCGGTTAAAGGGACAGATATATTTATTCTTTAAATAATTTAAAATGTAAATAATATATATGGAGGTGTGAGTGTTTATTAACTTCGCTTTAAAAGCAACTCGGAAGAGGACGGACCTTGTATTTTTGAGCCGTGCTCAAGTGACGAGGAAGACACCTGAGCTGCAACCACACTCTCCTAAATTCTACACCCCTCCAACGTGAGGACTTTGAACAACGACAGAAATGTTCATAGAAACGCTCTTATTGCTGGAGTACTATAGGTTCGATTCCTGGTGTCATTGAAGACCCGCCGTGTAGAGAAGGTCATTTCACACGCCAATGCAATTTGTTCCTCCCTTTGTTGACGATATTGCTGTAGTGAGTGCCAGCTCAGGTGTCGTCCATGTATGACCATAATTTAAAGTACGTAGTCCGTCACCAAAGAAGCGTGTAGCTGAACAGAGTGCGACGTTAATATTCGCTCGCGATAATGAAATTGTGTAGTAGTTAGGAAGGAGCCTTTGCTTGGCTAGTGGTTAAAGGTCACGGTCTGCGCATGGCACAGCGTGTCATGAAGTTAAACTCAGTAGCAGACCCACCTCTGGGGATGCGCATTAAATCTGTCTCTGGGTTCATGCGTCCTCCCGTTGGTGTGGAATTTGCCTTGGGGAAGGAGAAACCGAAAGATGTCACTTATCGCTTGATGAAGATGAAATACGAAGATACAATGTATCCTCCCGTTACTATAGGAAGTGCGACATCATTATAACTCCCATTCATTCACTTGAACAACGACAGCTTTATTATCTATTTCTCTACACGGCGAATCTTAAATGACATCAGGACTCGAACCCACGACTCGACAAAACTGGCTACGTGTTCCTGATAATTACTACTAGGCTGCTTGCGGATCATCAGAATCCGTGGTAGAAGTCCTGGTGATCCAGTAACCTCGTGGCTGGTATGTCATGATTTCGAGCCCAGTACCTCTAAAGACCCATCATATAGGGAATAGATGCACGTTAAATCTGTCGTGAGCTCGAACGTCCTCCCGTTGGTGTGGTGTGGTAGTTAGGAGAGGGGGGGTGCCAGCTCAGGTGTCGTCCTCGTCATTTGACCATTGTTCAAAATTACGAGGTCCGTCGCCAAAAGCTCTCGTGTATCTAATCAGTGCGACGTTAATATTCACTCACTGAATCACTGGACGAATAAATATTCCGTTTCGAACAAAAGGTAGGAGGGGTTATCTTCCAAAATCATATCATAAATTATAATATCCAATGCAAATAGCTTTCGTGTAAGTCATAAGTGCACACACACACACAATGTGTGTTAATAAACAATTCATCAATCAACCAAAATAATGATGCGTGAACGAAAAACTAGGACGGGAACCACTCCCTCGAGCAACTTTTTCATATTTTCTTGTCTTATTTATGGATGAATTATTCAGAAGGATACAAATCTTTCACGGATTATTATAGAAATGTCACATAAATGTATTGGGGCAGCCTGGTTTATCCCAAAAGTTCAGAATTCTCATGAAGTGCGTACGAAACAATGATTAGTTGGAGATATGATACGAAAGTATGTAATTTCGACACTTAATGATGCTTACATTACATAAATTTTTTTCATGAGTATATAATATTCAATTTTAATGTTTTCAATTTTATAAGGGTTGCTCAAATAAAAAGTGGGCATTTGCGATTGCGTCAGAATGAGTGCAGCTGTAGAAGAACCACTAAACAGGGACACGAAAGACTGTAGGAAGTGTACACAGCATACGATGTTTAACATTAGAACCTGTTAGTGGTAGAGGAAATTAATCGAAAGTATAGTCGTACCATATAAGGATGCATCCAGATTGGAACAATGTGTGGTAATATGGTTTATTACAACTGGAAGTGAGTTTAATGCGGGTATCTATCGACGAAAAGTGGCAGTTTGCAAGCCCTGTTTGGGTCGAACGTCTTAGAACAGTTGGTGTGGAAACTTTCGGGAAGGACGGAAAACGATATTGGATCACTGTGGCAATGTCCGTCCACACGTCAACCGTGAAACTAAGGCAACGTTAAAAAAATCCGTTAGAAAAATGTTAGCACACCAACCGTGCAGTCAGGATTTGTCTCCCTGCGACTTCTAGGAATTTCGGCTACTTAAGGCAGTATTATGTTTGTATTTGGACGATGAAGTGAAGGAAGCTGGGCAGAACTTCCTCAAGAATCAACCACGTTCTTTATAAAGTGCTGACATAGATCTTCTACCCAAACGATTAGAATACGTGTTACCTGCAGCCCTATAGAGAATTTCTTTTCATTTCCAAAAAAAATCATTCTTTTTATTGAACTTTTTCACTTTTCATTTTTGGTCAACCCTTATAGTATATATTAGAGTTGTTTTCAGAGCACGTTAAAACTCTGATAAATAATTAGATATAAAAATTAAATTAATTAAAATAATTATAAGTATTAGTAAGGATTGCATCATTTGAGTAAGCAAGCATTGATTTTGGCCAAAACAAATTTATTAGTTTTAGCAATTATTTAAACATATACACACTTTTTATAAGTTGGGTGGGCGGATCATAAGTCTATAACCGAGTTCTGCTCCGCCACGCAGCTCGTTTTACGCGTTTGACAGATTTCCCTTTTGAAATAATCCCCAAGGGATTATTTGACGGCCGATTTGGCTCTTGATGATTTAGAGGAGTCTTACTGTATTTATGAATTAAAAATAATTATAAGTATTTGATATTAATACTTTATACACACATTGTGCGTCAATTTCTTTTATTGTAGCTGCGAGGCTATTTTTCTCTTTTTCTGTTAATATATTTTAAATTCTTTTTTTTTTTGACTTGAGGAGATTTTTAATTGCATATCAAATTACAAAAGGGGAGGATTGTTCTTCCTCAAATCTAGTGCGATCTCTTTTATCAATTCTAAGCCTAAATGTGACTCTCAATTCTATCGAAGTTTTTCTTTTTTTTTTCCCCCTTTCTTTTATTAAAGCCTTTTTCTTAATTTGAGTGACAATATATCTCATAATACAAATCAAATACTCACATTCAATTCGAAAGAGGGTGGAGCTGTTGACGGGAGGTCCGAGTTCGTTGGCGGAGGACAGGCACGTGAAAGTACTGAAATCGAAAGAGGTGGCCGGCAGGTGGCTCAGGCTCCAGGAAAGACTGCTCACCACCGATCGGAGCACATTTCTCTTGGGATCCGGATCCAGGAGCAAGGTCTCGGTGACGAAGAACTTGGACTCGTGCAGGGAATCCCACTTGGAACCGTCACGTTGCAGAGGGGTCGCATTCACACGTGTAGCACATGGGGCAATGCAGAGAGGCGTTCCTCCTGTACTCCCGGACTCGGGTGGTAGGGCACGTACGAAAGATGGAGGAGCTGCAATAAAAAAAGCTGTATTAATTTAAAAGTACAAGTGAGGAATTATGTTTAAAAATTAAGAGAAGTAACCATCAAACGTCACAGCTACCACATTGATAAAAATTAATGCTCTCTGTTTCGCCATTGGCCAGAGGCTGAAGCATCAACTACCTTTTCGGCGTAAATCAGCATACAAGCGCACTTTTAACACAAATAATAGCATCGATACTTACGCTTGCGTGTCATACACCGAGTATAAAAATTAGAGCTTTAAAAATAAAAATAGAGATGATTAAAGAAAAAAAAATAGAAATCTACATATCGTCAGCCTAATTATTAGAATGCGTAACTCAACTAAGTGAAACGACAATACTGGAGTGCTAAGTGCTATTTGGCACGATTATCAACGCCAAACGTAGAAATAATGTACCATATTGAACATGATACAATGTCAAAGGTAACCATATGACATGGCAATGTTATCACCTATCTTGGCGGACACAAAAAACAGTGTGGCGCGCAGCAATCCAATATCAATTTAGCAACCCAGATGGAGTTACGTATTCTGATAATTAGGCCGACGATATATTGAAACATTGTTTATTTAAAAAAAATGGCATTCTTTTTGAAATTAAGAGGTTGTAGTTCTAGAAGTATCTCAATTTTTTTAAGGCTTGAAACAATAGCTCGAATAATTGACTTAAAACACAAGAGCAATACACACGTATATTTTAGGTTTCTTCGTAAAATAGTGGGTGCGCACTATGCGGCGAATATACCAAAACATTAAAAAAGGCAACTTTAAGGTATGGATAAGTGCTATGTGTGTGTTGAAGCGAAAAGGCCAATTGCTGAAATGCGAATATATTTGAAAAGTAGGATGCGCAGATGTTCTCATCATTAGAAAAGTGGAGTGTCAACTCAAATGTTGCTTTTCTCACTTGCCGTGGTTGGAAATCACGAAATGCTTCATCAAATAGCTATAGAACAGCTTCACAAAATGTCACACAAATAAGGAATCAATCAACCTTTGAACTGATTGATTATATTAACTTCACACTCTAAATTAACGCGCGGGCTATTGGAGACGAATTTTGGAATTTTGTGCCACGGTCAAGTGAAAAACAACACCTCCTTCCCTCGAGGATTCACATTCTTGATAGATTTAATAAACATCTACAGAGAGCAATTCTTGAGTGGTAAGAGGACTGGAAAATACGATTCGGTAAACGCCACTCTAGTCACGTGTTCGTAATTTGTCCATTTTCGGCAACATCAATTAATGGAAATTTTGCACGAGTAAAGACACCCACCCGGTATAGTAGTTAGAGACGCTGACTACTTTGCCATTAAACCTTGGTTGATTCCCGGAGAAGTCCTGGATCTTTCTAAATATGTAGTGTCTTCGCTGCATGGAGGTACTTCAAACAGTCATCAAGCCGCAAGTTCTCTCGTGAGGTTGGTGAAAGGGGAAAGGGCGGGAAGACCCTTGACCACCCCCAAGGTGTTTCCCTCAAAATTGAGGTGGAAACGAGCCAAATTGTGCTGTCATCTGTATGGAGCTCAAAGCTACGGTTAATGTAGGTGTCACTTAGAACTTTGCCATGATGAATCTTGTGGGGCTCGATCTGGAATTTGTTCGATCAGGTAGCATTAATAACAACAACAAAGAATTGACGGTTTCAACCACAAAGCAAATATTTACTGAAAATAGTAATTCTTTGGATATTGAATCATTCTTCCAAAGGATTTCTTTTTTGGAAGAACATACTTTAAAAAACCCCGTGGCGATTTTTTTCATAGAATCATCCAAAAAAAATTAAGTTATTAAGTAGAATTGTGAAAATTAAAATAAAACTTCCATTTTGAAAATTCATTTCCTTCAAATGCAATAAAAAAAAAAAGATAAACAACTTAAAGCTATGATAAGCAAATAGCAAGCGCTAATTTTTTTTTAAAGTATTGAGATCTATACCAAAATGTTTTTAACTAATAAAAAAACTAATTAATTAACAAAATATAAAAAAGCGGACACACTATTTTTTTAAAATTTTTTTCTTAAGTCGAAAGAAAAAAAAGGGAATAAAAACCAAAAAGTCCAAGACAAAAAAAAGGAAAAAATCTTTTGGGAAAGAATAAAAAAGAAGGGGAAAAAAAAGGGGGGTGAAACAAAAAAGATACCATGCATTCCTTTTCTTTTTCTTGTTCTTTCAATATTTTTCCCCACTTAAGTATCCTCCCCGTCATGGATCAATTATGCAGCTCTTTTTTTCCCTCTCGCGTGGATTGCGATGACGTCAAGACATGTCTCGGCCAAATCGAACAATGTTTCAAATGGAATGAGATTCATTTTGACCAGCATTAAATCAAAATTCATGTGGGTATTATCTCGCCTTCATTTCACCTTAATTCTCTTTTGGTTTTATCAACAATTGTTTCACTTAAGAGACGGAAAAAAAGACAATTGGTACAGGTGTCCTATGAATTATTGTAATTTAAAGGAAATTATAACAAACTAAAAAAAGGTTACTTTGTTTTGAAGATTAATTGTTAAAGGCCGATAAGAAGGATTTCAAGAGTTGATTAAAAATTGTTACGTTTCATAACAATTGACACAAAGAACATATTAAAAAAATAATACTTCATATTTCAATATGAGATATTTTTAAATAAACATAAGAGAAATTTCGTTTGATGACGTTTATTTAAACTGAGAACTGGCTTTTTATTCAAAAGTAACAGAGTTTAAAACCTTTTGGTGATTTGTTTTTATAATAAAACTTGATCAGCATGTGCAGATAGGGGCCCAATAAAAAAATTCATCATATTAAGAGGGGGGGTTGTAAAATGTCGTTAGCCGAAATTTTAAGCACCATGCAGACGACAGTAAAAATTTTTGGCTGGTTTCCACCCCAAATTTTTTAAAAGAGCCCCCTGGGGGGTCGGGGGGTTTTACCCTTTTTCCTTCCACCCCCCCCCGGAAACCTATTTAAGAGTTTTCCATGCCGAAAATGCTTTGTACATTTAAAAAAATATATTTTCCCCTTCTCCTGGATTCGAATCCAGATCCTCACCCAAAACATCAGCGTCATTAACCAAAAAACCGGAAAGGGGGGAAAATTTTTGGGGCGTAGGGGTGGATTGATATATTATTAAATTCACACTCTGAATTTACACGTACATTGGTTTTTAAAAACATCGTAATTTTTTTAAACAGGGGGCAAGAACGAGGACACCTGGGCCAAAAATTTACTTGTGGGGCTTTAAATTTCAATACATTAACCGGGAATCAATCCTTCTGTACGACGGGTCAAGTAAAATCATGATTCAAACCCGTAACTCTAAAAAAAAATAAGCTTTATTTTTGAACCTTTCTCGACTACGCGCCGCAGAAAGTGATGAATATTAACAACCCTTTCATCAAAGGGGGGTTTTGACAAATAAACTTCGTAATTTTTTTCGGAAAAAGTGAAAGGACTCAGAGTTTTGCACCCCCTCCTAACTATCACGCCACCCCGGGGAGGACTTATAGCTCTCAAAGTTCAAAGTACATCGTTTTTCCCCGGCGGTGTTCGTGGTACTAGGCTCGAACTCATGGCACCCCGGCCACGGGTCCGTTACCTTGACCACTACGCTACCGCAACCACAGATGAGTTGTTATACAAATTGAGTCAGCAGACGCTGAATTCAGAACTTGCCCATTTTTTTTTAATTCGGAAATTGGGATTTACTTTTGAAAAAAAAAAAAAGGGGTTTTGCACAAGTAGAAACCCATGTAAAAAAGTCATAGTTCATGTAAAAATCTTTAATATAGATGGATTGATGTGCACTACATTTTCCGGGTTTCCAAGTCCTCACGTAAGCATGATTTAGAGAGGTTTAAGTTACAATTCAGGTAACATACTCCTCACTTTTACCGGGGCGCGGTACCCCAGGGGTTTAAAATACCCGGACCATGGCAGGCATGTCATGAGTTCGACCCCAACCACAAAAGCCCCGCCGTGTAACAGGGGCCCTTAAATCTTCGGGGCTGAAACGTCCTCCCGTTGGTGGGTTTTTTATTGGGAGAGGGGGTGCCAGCTCGGTGTCGCCCCGTCACTTGCCCGGTTCAAAATTACGTGGTCCGTCGCCAAAAGCCCTCTGTAGCTGAACGTGCGACGTTAATATTCACTCACTCACTCATTTTTTACCGGGCTCAAAATTGTGACTCGAAACTAAAATTTTCGTGCATTTAAAAGGTCAACTTTAAAATACAATCGAACAATCGGCACAAATCAACATTCAAAAAAAGCAATTTTTTCATGCAGTGCATGCATTTCGTTGTACACAAATTTTTTTGCTAAGATTTTTAAATCTTCGAAGAATCCCTATATATTCTACTAACTCTGTTAAACCCTTTTAAAATATTTTCTTGTTTCTCTTTATATATTTAAAGGAAAGTGAGTGAGTGAATATAGTAACGTCCCCTGTTCAGCTCCCGAGGGGGCTTTTGGGCGGCCACGTAATTTTTGCTATGGTCAAAACGTGGACGACCCTGACTGGCACCCCCTTTCCAACTCCACCACCCAACGGGAAGGGTTTGAGCTCCCGACAGATTTAACTGCATCGCCCTACACGGTGGGTCTTTTGGGGGGAAGGCTGCTCGAAAAGCCCCCACGATCCCATACCTATACCTATACCACTCGGCTACCGCGGCCTTATATATTTAAGGTATACGACTACTTAAGACAACTTTTTTTAAAAAAAAATGTAGATATAAGGATTTTTGGGGTTTTTAGGTTTATATTTAGTGCATTTTAAGAAAAATATGCTAAAATTAAGAAAGAAAAATAAATTATTATTACTAAAATAGGAAAAAAAATGGGTCAAAATTTTTCAAAAATTTATGCTAAAATCAAGAAAAGAAAAATAAATTATTATTACTAAGATGAGTCAAAATTTACAAAAAATTACATAAATGGGGCTCATTCTGTATAAAAAGTTTATTAACAAATTTTCAATTTTGATGTGTTGCTTTGCTCTTCATTTTTGAAAGGGCTTCCAGGATAAGAGATTTTTTAATTTTTACCAAAACTAAAACACTTTACCTTAGTTAATATAGGAAATTACTTAAAAAAACAGTTATTATATTCACATAAGGGACTGTAAATTTTGTAATAAAATAGTGTTTAATAAATCTGAAGGTTAAAACATTTCTATTATTATACAGAACATACACAAAATATTTCAGTTAATTATTTTCAAAACTGTTTGAGCCATCGCTGTCCCCGTTTGAGCATTTAAAAAAAAACGTATTTTTAAGTATATCTCTTTCTTAAAGTAATGACATCTGCTTTTATTAAAACACTTATAGTTTTTGTTCTAGTGAAGGGAAAATAACAAACTTCGTATTTTTATAAAGCTAATAAGGTGGCCCATAAAAAAAATCATAAAAAAAGAAATTGTCAAATTTTGGCAAAATTCTCAATTTTAGGGTTGTCTAATACCTTACTTCCTTTTAACTGTCATGCCCGAGATAATCTCGGGCACAGCACTGGTGTTCGAAAATGTCACGCCCGAGTACTTCTCCGGGTGAGGTAGTGCATCGTATTGTTTTACCCGAATATATATCGGGAGACGTTTATTTCGGCTTCATCTCTTTTTAAATTCCGACTGATTCTCGGGAAAAGTTAATATGTGCGCTCAATTCAATAGATAGGAGCACTTTACTGAAGACTTCAAAGGTTAGAGGTTGGAAGTTCTTTGGTTCGAAAAAGGACAATTTGACAATTTTTGTACATAAATCATCAAAATAACTTGGCAGTTAAAGGGTTAAAAAAGATCTGGAAACAGTGATGAAATTTATTTGCTGATCAAAAAGCTTTCAAATATAGAATTTTGACTCACCCAATATATACTTAATATCACAATTATAGATTTTATCTATTTTACACGACAAACAATAACTGTGAATATTTAACGTGACGTTTTTAAGAAAAACATCCAGATAGAATATTCTGGATTTCATTACACTCTCTATAACGAAAAAAACCATTCATAGAAATGCAAAAGTTAATCCTAGAGTGTGCCTCCTAGAAGATCCATATTCCACGAGACAAATGAAAGTTTTAATTAATTCTCATATAATTTTTACTCTGCAATAAGTTCTCAAAACTTTGAATTTTAATTAAACACGCCAATGAATGAAAGAAATCCGTGCGCGCAGAAAAATACCCCTTCTGTCCCCTAAATCAAAAGGTAATTCTCTGTCAGAGCACTTTCGAGTCATTTGATATTCATGATGTCATCTGCCACAAAGCGGAACTTAATTAAACTTCCACTAGAGCACTGCCTTTAATCTCATTTTAATTAAATATCCCACCAATGAGGCGGATCACTGTAAATTTTGAATTACACCGCAGCGCTTAATGTGCATTGAATAAAACACAAATCTCTAAAATTTACTCGCATCGGAATTGAAGTGAAATAATGATAATTAGTTTCTGACCGGAAAGAAAGAATTATTCATTGACAAAAGAAGTAAAGCACCTTTCACATCTGATCGAAACTAATTAACACGGCATTCCAATTAACGGTTAGTTTGCTAATATTTGTATAAAAGCTAGATGAGTAAGGATGGATACGAAAAATATCCAAAAAGTGATAAATGTGAGATTGACATTGAAAATTTCCACTTCATTCGTTCAACAACTGAATTTCACTTTTTTCGAATGTTTACATTTGTCTAACAGTACAAAAGGCAGTTAAATCCCACTCCCCTGGCCCGATCCTCACGCTCGAAGTTGGTTTTAACTTGCTAAAACATATTTTTTCATTTTTGTTTTAATTTAACATTTCATAAAATACAGTAGTGATTCAAGTGTTATTTACATACCTGACAGGTGTTATACGTAGGAAACCTTGGTTACACGGCAAATATTAATGCGACAGTCCAATTCCTGCCACACTCTACTCAATATGGAACTACAATGTTATGTGATATCTTTCCATATTATCCGTGTTATCAGAAAACTTGGTCTTTTAGATAAGGACGTTTCCTCCTTTCTTTGATGGATAAAGTAGCAAAAGTACATGAAAGATAACACGTGCTGTCAATAACGTTGATAGTACCATGTTGAGTAAGAAGATGCTGGGTGTTGGACATCAAGCCTCCGACGTATGCGTGACTTATTTAAAACTAAATGAATTTGAGAGATAATTGTAATCAAGATGACTCTATGTTAATATCTTCAAATTGAATTTCAATTAATTTAATACTTTTAAAATTAATATATATATATATATATATATATATATATATATATATATATATATATATATCGGTCAATGGTGCTCACGGGAATTTTTCGAGGATGGGAGGAGGGTCAAGGTTGAAGTGTCACAATTCTATTATCATGCCTCAATACGTAGCCTAACATTTTTTTTTATACTGTCCGGTTTGGGAACAAAAAGCAGTGAAAAATTAACTATTCTTTAAATAATTAGCGTTAAATAATAAAAATAAACTATCAAAAACAAATGCTTAATTAAATTTTACGTACTATATACAGATGATTATAATCAGACAAAAAAAATCAAAGGCTAAGGGTGGAAGGTGTTCTGGACCCAGGGAGACCCTCCTTCCTCTTGTGTGCGCCAGTGATACCATTGAGAGAAAAAAATAAAGTCTACAATAAACTTTAAAATGCAAAAAAATAGTTTTTTTTTAAATTCTTGTTCTAACTACTATTAAACAGATGTTATTATATATATATTAAGGGTTAAAAAACAAAAATTCAAAGGAGATGAAAACGAAATTTTTGTGCATTTGAATTATTTGTAAAACATTATAAATAGTATGTGGTATAGGAAATTTGAAGTTTAATAATAAATTAAAGTCACACACATTAGTAATTGAAAAGTGGTTTTTAACTTATTAATCCCTTAAAAATCATAAGTATATAAAATGTAAAACATTCCTTTAAAGAAAAAAGTAATCTAAAAAAAAATAATTTTGAATCAATAAATGAAAATATTGAAAGATATATATTAATATAATTTAAAAACTAAACGAAGTTGAGAATAGGAATTAATGGTTAAACTCTTTTTTTAATTATACAGATAAATAAAATTATCTAACTGTGCGACGAGCTTCACTTCTAATTTATCATAATTTAGGTGTCATACTACAAAATGTCATGATCGAAAGTTCAGTTTTTCTCTGCTAAGAATCTTGAAAAGTATTTTATTGTCTTAAGCGACCAGACGTTTACTATAAATCGCTTATGCTCTCTTTGTGTGTTTTCCCCGGTGTCAATGACCTAGTCTTTGATTAATCAAGGGTCTCTGGCAAATAAGTCCATTCTCCGGAGAATTAGTTTGCTCGAGTGAGGGTAAATTGTTTTTACTCCTCTCTGACTTTCGTAAGCACGCATCGCTGATGCTGTGTGCTTGAAGACGAGATGAATGGTTCTTTTTCAGCGGAAAATCCCATTCGTTAAGAAGGAATTTTTACCGCGTTCATCTCTCTTATTAATCAGCGGGGGACGTTCTCATTGAAGAACAGAAATGCGTTTCGTTGCGCTGCTATGAATCACCAGTTATCTAAGATTTTTCTCGTTTAGCAATTTCCTTTAAAATATTTTACTTTCATATCGTTGTGGAATTTCTTTGGGTTCCCTTTATCTATATAATCGCACTTAAATTCTTTCTCCATAATTCCTTACTTAACTTCGAGAAGTATAAAACTCGGTACCTTCTGATTCGTAAGCATGTAACATACCACTAGAAAAAAGTGATCACCCATGTCTGGAGGCTATTACTGGCTTATCCTCACATTACTTACATCTCCAGCGCAGGTCGGCGGATAGGCCGGGCTGGTTTTTGATAGCAAGCGTGTGTAGCTAGTGAGTTTTTGCTGCTAATTGATGATGGGGTATTTGCGTCAAGTAAGGTCTTCAACTTTGATGCACAATGTCAAGAAGGCCAAGCCCGACGACTTTTGATTGCCTCTCTTGGTGTGGGTGGCGCCGTAGCAGCAGATCAGAAGGTGACGTTTTTCGTAATTCAGTCAAGTGCACCAATGAGTAGGATAGAACTCGATACCTTCTGATTCGTAAGCACGTAACATACCACTAGGCCAAAATGATCACCTCTGTTGAAGGCATTTACTGGCGAAAGCATATGTAAGGCCGCTACAACCTTTTCAATGGCGTGACAGCCCTGTGGTCAGACGCTTAGCTTTCTCAAAATTTTCGATTGACCTCCTGTTGGTATGGTCTTGCTTACCCTGAACCCGCGAGGGTTGAATCAGCCTATTATTGTTCCTGGGTTTTGCCATAAAAAGTGTTCTGTGCTTAACGCTCTATTTCATTCTAATAACGTGGTCAGCACATTTAATTCTTTAGATTTTTATATACTTGGCAACGTCTGGCTTCCTGAAGGTATGTTAAAAATCTTAAATTGAACGTTGATTCAAATGCCGTCAACTTCAGTCCCTCCAAAAATGGCTCTTTGAATCCAACGCTCAAAGACTCTAACCGTATTTTCATTATTTTGTCATTATCTAAGCTTCTGTTGAATATGTGAGAATGAAAGAGAGTTATATTAACGTTGTATTGATGAGTATGTAAGTAAAAATCTAATTAGACATTTGTAAATTTATAGTTTAGTTTACCTTTTAATTAAATTTGATCTTGAATACCTCCTCAAACCCTAAAACCATCTATGCCAACACCAATTATCCTCTGTATTTAAAATATGATACTGTTATTACTGTTAACCTCAGAGTCCAGATACACAAAACTGTCAACTTTTGCAAATTTATATAAGTACCAATTTACAGGTGAGTAGTAGTCTGTTACCCTCGTTGATTGCATGTATGTATTTTTTCCTGGTTAACAGTAAGGTGCACACATTTTACCTAACTCCTTTTCCAGATCAGAAGATGTTCTTGAGTTGAGTTGAGTTGAGTTGAGTTTGGTGTTTAATGGTGCAAGAGCCAGTTTTGGCTATACTGCGCCAAACATTCATAGGTCTGTGGTCTGGACTGGAAAAGGGAATTGGATGACGAAGCAAGATGGAGGGTCGAAAGCTAGAAGGATCACTGGGGTACTCCGGGTTTGTGACACCCATGTTTACAAAGATAGTAAGCCCCTTGGGAAAAGGAAAAGATCTCACTAGGATACCTAGGAGTTGGCGGCCACCCATTACCCACCCTGAAGAATTTAGCAGGCCCTGAAGAGGGAGGATGTTCT
This sequence comes from Trichonephila inaurata madagascariensis, assembly GCA_019973955.1. Classification (NCBI taxonomy): domain Eukaryota; kingdom Metazoa; phylum Arthropoda; class Arachnida; order Araneae; family Nephilidae; genus Trichonephila; species Trichonephila inaurata. The sequence goes on from BMAV01002869.1 coordinate 27,414, forward strand.
TGCAATAACATATATATCATGGGCAAATGCAGAACTTTAGATAAATTTAAAAAAGTATGTTTTCCTTAGGTTTGATCTTTGAGTCACAAATGAGACCCACTCCAATGCTGTGTTGCAAAAGGAGTGCAAAAAGGCATCTTTCCTTCTACTCCAATCAAAGAGCAGCAGAACTACATCACTGCTGAATGCTCTGTCTTGTCGCGTTTTTACTTACTTCTTATACTTTGATCGTGATCGTGTAATGTCATGTGTTTGTGCTCGTGATAATTAAATGATTTTATGTGTCACTTTGCGTTCATACTCATTTTTGGTAAATTGTTAAATAGCTAGTGTTCACACAACGTCGGGTAGATGTCAACCCATTAGTTTTAATTTTGAAGCGAATTTTCGTATTAGGTTTCTTTTCAGTCTGACACCATTTCCTACTTTGCTTAACTTCCACTGCCTCATATCCGTATATTTTCTTAAAATATACGTTTAATGCTTTTTATTTATTGCTTAACAGAGTCAAACAATATTTTTTGAAGGAATCCTCTATTAACTGGCCTGAAAATAAGTTCTATTTACTTAGTTGAAAGAGCGCAAAAGACAAGGATGATTCCTTCTTTGCACTTCCTTGGTCGAGGGAAAGAGGTGCATAGAGAATTCTACGACGTGTATGCAAAAAGAAATTTAAATGATATACGCCTCGGGATTTTCCGGAAGCCTTATCCGAAACCGGAATATCACGTTTAAACATTCTGCAATTCTCCGAATAAATTTTCCGTCCCTCGAAAACTCAGAGAAAGAAGAAAAAAAAGGGCGTTTAACTTTACTCCTTCTGTGAAAAGAAAAAAAAGTGCAAAGAATGAAACATAAACTTTGGAGATCTGTTTCTTTAGCTCCCCCCTCTTTCTCGACCTCCTCTCTCTACATTTGAAAAAGAATATAATGGGAAAGGGGGACGACAACACACACACACACTTTTTCTTACCCTCTTCTTTCTGTGAAGGTATATTTTATTAGAGAAGCAAGCATAGAGTTCAGAGTCCTTTTTCGATGCAAATACCCCTCCATAAGAACAGAAGGGAATGATGTAAACTTTAGGTCTTTTCCCTCATTTAAATCTCTTGTTCATCAATGACTGAAAAGAGAGGAACCATACTCGATGCGGATATTTTCAATGGGGTTCAAAATTCGCATGCAAATCCGGAGCAGCAAAAACAAGGGGTGGCGGCAGTGGCGAGAATTAAGCCGGGGTGGCTTACTCCGACTCCGGTAGACGGATGCTTGTAATACACTAAGAGGATTTAGGTTTCCAGACACGCGTCGCGAATTATTTATTTTCCCAGAAAAGGGACTGGGAAGTGAAGTCTACACTAGATTTTCCTGCTTTTCGACGATGAATTTTTATGGTTGGTGAATGGGCGTACCAGCTTAATTCGACAACGAATTGGAATTTTTAGTGGGAAAAAAAAGAAAACCATTTTTTTTAAAGGTATCGGTGCAACGGAATCACATTAAAGGAATCTCTTTCGAGTACGCAATAAGCTGATTTTTCTTGAAAATATTTGAAGAAATGCAAATGTATTCAAATCTGTATCAGCATACTAACATTGAGGAATTTGTATATTACTAGTTACTGTAAAATCCGGCGTATAACGTGCATCCATACATTCAAGCTGCAATTTTTAGCTATATTCGTTGTATAGCGCGAACCCTTTTTCTACGAAGAAACCTTGAAATGTAAGTGCGCAGTGCTCTTATGTTTTGAAATCACTTATTCGAGGTATTATTCTCAACTTCAGAAAAGAAAAATAGTATACTTCTAGAACTTCAACTCTTTAAGTTCACAAGGAATGTCATTTCTTTTAAATAAACATTATTTCGATGTATGAGCCGTTTATTTTGAAAGTGACCTAAGTCCATTTGGAGTTAGGCCACTTTTAAACTACACGGTTCAATTATCAAGCTAACTCTGAAAACTTATGTGCCAAGAAATTATAGTATTTTCTCGAAATATAACCAACCTGAAGTGCTTTACTGATAAATAACTTGAATCTGTACCCGCAGTCATGGTAACCGGAAAAAATTGAAAAATGGAGTTAGGACACTTTCTGAATAAACGGCTGTTGTATAAAACAGTGCTTCGAAAACTTTCAATATCTCCGACTCAATATTCAATCAGAATTTCCAGGCAATAACAATGTATTGAATTCAATAACACTATACCTTAACTTTAAAGCTACAATGCGACTTTAATATCTTAAGGGCCACCAATGTATATAAACGTCTTGCTCAGCCAAGACGATAACTGTCCCTGACGTATATATGCGTCTTTACGAAGTACGATCTTCTCTGAGCACTGCTATCAATAAAATTCTTCCGAATGCTTTGGAATGCGAAGTGACAGTGTTTCGAAGGATTTACTTATTTCAGAGGACTTGCTTATTTATTCCTTATCCCCCCTTTAACCCCCAATACATCACATGCGCGCACCTACGTGGAAAACTGTGATATTGGGGAGCAAATCGCGTAACTTTTAATAGGCAATTAGGAAGCTAATTATAAACCGTACACATTATCAGGAAAAGTGTTAATTTTGGTAGATAATTTTATCAATGACAAGCCCATGGGTCACTGAAACTATATAACTTGTTCTTAACTTAGTATTGTAAAATTAGTTATAAAATACATTGTACAGTACTGATACATTTAACTTAACTCAGTGGCGCGACAACCCATGAGAGCCAAGGTTTACTGTGTACAACTCAGTATACGCGACCTTGGGCCCTGAGGTGCGGGAGCAGATGATCCGGTGAGGTGTGGTCAGGCTGACGCGAAACTCCAGTGTTAAGTTCCCAAGCAAGCATGGTGCTCCTTTATCAACGCACTGAAGAGATGAAAGACTGAGTCAAACTTGCTCAGCCTGGGGCTTAAACCGCGGACCTGTGGTGAGGAAGGCGATGCTCTAACCACTCAGCCACTGGTGTATTTTATTTTTTATTATATCAGAATGTATTTTATTTGTTTACTTTTAGTAAATTAATATAATATTTTAAATAATCTTTTGTTATCGATTCTTCAAAGTGCTCGTGTCCCCTCGTAGAGTTGTCACACCCCTAGAGGGGCGCACCATACAGTTTGTGAAACGCTGATACAAAGTCTGATTTTTTTTCTACGCTCATCTTTTAGTATTTTTAAAGCTTTCACTTTTGTACCCCGCGTATAACGTACACCCGTATATTTCGATCTTATTTTTCGTGTTAAAAGCGCGCGTTATACGCCAGATTTCACGGTATTTGTATATCTTGAATTCACCACCAATATATTCGTCCTAGTGCATGTTTGATATTATAAGGTTTTCTCTGGTATAAAAAGAGAAATAGGATTTTAAATAAAGCCCCTTTAGGCATAAGTTGAAACAAAGCAAAGAATTCGAAAAGAGAATTAACGAGAAATTCTTAACTCTTCATATATAGTGAACATTTAATCGCGCGCGCGAACGAATTAAATATATTTTAATTCCATTTAATTCTATTCAAACAGTGAAGCATTTTGATTTTACAAAGAAATGTTTATCACAAATATACAATGAATCAGGTCATGAAAAAAAATTCTGAATTGATATCTTTATCTCCAGACACTCTGGAGAAAACAAACCTTTATTTTTTAAAACTTATTTTTAATCATAAAAAGAAGCTAATTCAGAACAATTAATCATTCTATAAAATATTCTAACTACATTTGAAAAATCACTTTTGATTAAAGCTTTATTTCGTAAAATTTCATAAAAAGATAAAGCTTACTCGTTAGTATTCTGAGACTGAGTTTATTTTGCTCCGTATTCAAAACACATATAAATTTTATTCATAGTACTTTTAAAGTTAAAGTAAACATTCATTAGAAGAATGACATATAGAAAAAGTAAATTGAGCATCAATTTCTTTACTTTTTATCATTTTATGAATAGCAAACTTAAAAATACAATTGCCTAACAATAATTTTATATAACTTGTAATGTTTAAAAACTCTTTTTAAATAATTTTATCTCTTTTTTGAACACATATGTGATAACAATATTCATCTTTATTTTACCAATAAATGGAGATTTTTCCTTAGCTTATAATATATGAATATACTTAATAATTTATGAAACATCTGTCGAGATAAAATTGCTGAAAAAACAATTCTTTAATTTAATTTGATGATAAAAATTTTGAAAGTGTTCTCTGAAACAAAATAAACTTTTATTAAAAGCCGAAACAATTCAACAAGAATATATAGTGCAAGTCCACATATTTATAAAACGGCATATTAATTTGTCTTCAAACAGCACTAGATAAAAAGCGTATTAGATACATTTTTGTAAATAGTCTAAACATATCAGGGTTTTTCTTCAAATGATTTTGATATGAAAAACTAACTGTAATTCATGTCACGACTGGAAAAAAATTTGTTTAATTTTTCTCCTTTATAAGAACTGATTGTTGCAAAGTTCAACTTTAAATAGAGACTAATTTTAGTTAAAAGTTAAATTCTCATTTTTTCATTATGCTTTTTACTTTTAATTGTTTCTATTTAAGTTAATAAAAAATTAAAACGATGAACATAAGAACTCAATGGAGAAAGATTATTCAAAAATGTTTTGGTTATTCAAACCTTTTTGAATTGTAAATATTCAACAAAATTTAAGTTATGAACTAGCTGCATGACTCGGCGTTGCACGGGCTTTCTCTACTTTTATAAATTTTCCATTTCCTTCACAAAATCAGCACTTCTAATACTCTTTTTCAAAATGGTCAAAATGGATTCCGCGGATCATTCCTATCTTTTGGTACCTTCGGCAAGTTTCTTGAGTCGTGCGAAGATACACTAACTCCTATAGTCGCCATACGGTCGTATACGTTCGTTTACCTTCGAATTTTAGTGTAGATGACGGAAATTTACTGAAACACTTCAGTACTTTAGCAACTTCAGTAATTATTTATCTCCTGTAATTCTAAAATATCTACACAATTACAATATATCAAAAAAACTATTACTCTGATTATTCTTGAAAAATATATTGTAAATGTGATTCATCAATACATATATATATATATATGTATCATGATTTTTCTTTCAAAATTACACTTCTTTTAAAAGTTTACCAATTTTTAAACTGAATTGCAACCTGATTTCACTTACATGATACCTAGAACAGTTTATTATTATCATTTAATGATAAATCAGACCCAATGCGTATGTCTTTGAAATGTTTTGGAGGCATATTTTTAAAAGAATTCAAAAGTACAATTCAAACCTCCAATTCGACTTAATTTAAGATGACTGATAATACTTTAACACAATATTTATAGTTAGAATTATAAAATATTTAAGTTAAACGATTAAAAGGTATAAAAATTGAAATTAATGCATTATTTTATTCTAAAGTAACATTTTCTACATTTCTAGAGTACAAGAATACCAATATCAAATTCTAATATATATATATATATATGTATATCTTAGCTACTTTAAAATGAAAACCCGAATTTTAATATACGAAGTCGATTCGCATCCTTCCTAGAAATTGGAAGGATTCGTGTACCCAAACAAGCATTTACGTGGAAGTCGGAGAGGCAGGACATTTGTCCCCTCGTGTCTTACAAGTTGCCGAAGGCCATCCAGAGTGTACTCAAATTGAGGTTTCAGTTCTGTTCTTATCGAACACCATATGAAAGTTACTTTTAAATTAGAATTTTGGTAAATGGGAGATTTGACTGTTAAGTCATTGGAAAGTTGAACAATTTATCTCGACTTTATAGATATTCAAATGGGTCCCAAAAGGGGATTCGTTGCACATAATTATAGTTTTAAAGGCCTGTGAATTTTTAATTCACACACTCACCAAAAACAGTTAACAACACAAAACAAAAATATTTTTGAAGAGGAAAAAATACCTTACTTGTTCCGTTGAACCCACTTTAAAACAACCCCAAACTTGGATATGATACTGCGCTCCATTTTTTGAACCAAAGCAAATTTATGCAATTTTTGGAAAAAAAGGAAATGTAATCTTTAAAGGATTAAAAATTTGGTTTTATTAACATCGGAATTGTAATTGTTACTGGAATTAAAATCTAAAAATTTTTGGGTAAGATCGGATGGCCGCAATGTGCATCTTTTTGGCAACGGTTTTAAACGTCCCCTACAGCGCCCTTTGAAAAAATGGAAAAACCGCAGAGGCTTCCCTATGGTTAAATCGATTTAAATATCACGCCGAAAACAGTGCTTTCAACAAAAAACTTAGGCTTCCCAGTTAGATTAAAGTTCCCCCTCCGTTGAAAAGTTCTCTTTGGAAATTTTAAGGTCGGGGTTTTAAATTTCCAAAGTTCCCGCCCTCCGTGACTGATTTAAATTCCGTTAACCAAAGTACGCATTGCACCTTTGCTGTGCCATCCGCATCTTTATTAATGAAATCAGTGTAATAAATTTATCTCTACGATTTCTCCGAATAATGCGCGCAATATATTTGGTTAAATTCTGCATTGTAGCACATTATTCGTATTTCTATTTTTTTTCTCTTTAGCTCAAAGTCACTATAACTCAATGATTATGATTTTTTGAGGGGTAGTGTTGAAGCCCTGAGAGTGTTAGGAGTCTCACAAGGAAAGGGGTTTTGTTTAGAATTAAACCGTTTTTTTTTTTTCTTTTCCCAAAAACCTCTAATTTTTGAAAAAAATTCTTAAAAAAAAAAATATTAAAAAAATAATTAATCAAAATAATATTGAATTTAAAACTTAAAAAAGCTTTTCTCCTTTTTTCCCCCTACACAAGAAAAGTTTGTGGGGAAAACGTATTTCTCCAAATATTATTTTTAGTTGAGTCAAAAAATTTTAATTTGGGAAAAAAAGGACCAGCGCCCGGGTTTGAGAGACCTTTGGAAGGGGAGTGGCATTGTAAGGCGTGCTATTGGATCACGTGTGAAAGGACTCGGGTGATTTCTGTTGAAATATAGCTATTCTTTCTATTCAGTCTGTTCCTTTTATTATTTGCTGCATAAGTTATCTCGTATAAAAGAGCCTTGATAAATTTCAGTTTTTGTTCTACTTGATTACTTGCTGTAGGGATTTATAAAGTACGTATGTGAAATAAATCTCGTGATATAGAGGTGCCATTGTAGGAAGGTTAAAAAGGTTGGCTATTGTTATCTCGCTGCTGGAAAATAGTTATCAATAGTGTTCGGAGTCGTACTAAAGCTCAAATGAGCAATGTGGAATGTATTGAACTTTAAAAAGTACAGTTGAATTGAGTTAACAGCGCATTGCCTGCGCCCTTTCTCCTGGCGTTAGCGCTGAGTCTTCTCCCAATTTGACCCTGAGTGGGGTTACAATAGTAACAGTGGCGTAACGGAGAATATTGGGGGCCCCTGGAAAGAAGTCAAATTTGAAATACATACTTTGGTCAGTCAGGGTTTTGGG
>BMAV01002871.1:0-37346 GCA_019973955.1 Trichonephila inaurata madagascariensis
TCCCTGATTGGGAAGCGATTTTTTTATTTACTATGTTAAATCTTGTCAGAACCCTTTTTACCTCATTTGAGAAGTTCATGAAAAACGGAGAATCTCCTGAAGAGCCTTCCAAACACCTCTTTTCAAAACTATTACCAGCAAATGGCAGCACCTAATGCAGAAGTGAATGAATGCTGAAGAGAACTACTTTGAAGGAGATAATGTCACGAAGAACTGATTTAATAAGTACAAAGATATGTCGATCCAGCTTAATTTTTTGTGTCATCCTCGTATATGACCACGCATGCTCTCTAATTTTTCAATCTTTGCGACCCAATTTTCAGTCATTATTTTTGTCACTCCCTTCTCATACAACAACTTTGAATTGAACGCAATAATAAGGCACTTTCTCGCTAAAGTTACAATGCGATTTTAGTTATACGGCGAACAAATTATCAAGATCAGCATTATATTTTGTATATAATTTCGAATATGACAAGCCAAGGGAAGTCCCTAAATATTACTAAACTTATTTTTAATTTTAAACTTATTTTGATAAATTAATTATCAAATGCTTTTTGTCAACTGATACATTTGTAAATATCTTACATTAATATGATTATGTATTTCATATTTTTATTATGTTAGAATGTATTTTGTTTTGTTTTTTTTAAATAAATTGAGAATTACTTTAAATCTTTTAATTTCAACTCTTCGATATGCTCGCGTTCTTCACGAAGAGTTATCACACCCCCTGTATGAGGGCACGCTCGACAGTTTCAGAAACGCTGGTCTTCATCTTTTGAATAGTTCAAGAGTTTTTCTTTTCTTGAGAATAGATACGTTAAGGCTGTTTTCGCCATATGTACGAGAGCGTGAACTTGACACGGAGCACATTTTCAGACAGAAAAAATGCCTCATTTCTTGTAAAAATGTGTGACATTGTAACTCATGCATTTGTTTATAATATAGTGTTTTTAAAAATTTCAAAATATTTCATAAATAATAAATTTTTCCTTTTAACCTGTGAAGGGATAGTTCGTTTAGCGTTACGGTATAGGGGAAAAAATGCAAAACACATATTTTTTAAAAGAAAAAATGTGTCAAAACTCGTATAAAAATGAGTATTATGATAAAATGAGCGGTTCGGTACAGGTTAGTGTAGCCAGAATATAATATTAATATTTGTGTGTGTGTGTGAGTACTTTTATATCTGAAAAAATATCCCGAATTCAGCCCCTATTCTTTAATATTAGCCGAAGATAGCCTTAAATAGCAGAATCCGACTTGTGGATGAGTGTAACGGACCATAACATATAATTGTATCTGAATTTTAGAAATTCAATTCTTGCTCTATTTAAATCAAGATGTGAGGGCTCTAAAAATGTTTTTTAACACAATCGAAGGTTTAATGCTTACACTTAGGCATATCTAACATTTGAAAAAAATATATATTCAAACATTTTTAAATAATGAATGAATGAAAAAATTAAAAAGAATATGTTCAAAAAAATATTCATACAAAAAACACATTCAGGGCTTTTGCGTCTTTCAAGCTCGATCATGTCCCAAATTTTAAGTTCTTCCCCCAACTCCATCTATGGGTACGCCGGTTTGCTTTAATCATGCCATCCACTTTCTCAAAATATCATTAACGACATTCTTGGGTTTCAGGAAAGTGTCAGCCGATAGGTATCCGACAACTTCTGATATGATCGTCTTTGTCGACCATATCTGGGGTTTCAACGTAAAGTTAGAGTGTGGGATTCTCGAAGTGATGAGGCATTTTAAATTCTTAATATGACTTTTATTAAGAGTTTAATTTAAATTACTTATATATCGAACAAACTTATATTAAGGGAGAATAAACCAAAACACGTAGCCGTAGTTAACACAGAGTGCGCAATTGGATCACTTATCTATATAATTATATTACATCCGCCTACTCTCAATCCTAATAATATATTCGCATTCAGAATATAATCTTCCTACCTTGAATTCTAAGCAATGGTCCAATCCACTTCAGATATTCATCTAGGCTCGAGTACAATGATATGTACCTTGGAAATTTAAAGGCGAAATTCCGTGATTCTTGGGTAGGCCGTCAATTTACGTTTCTACCTTTTCTGAACGGGAAATTTTTCTAAATTGCCATCCCGCTTACTAAAACTTCTGTCCTTTTAAAGGTTATCTTATTTGCATCTATCCTTCGTTTCAGTTCTTGGATTTGGGTTGGAAAAGATTTGCCATTAATCGTGGCCGTCAAAGAACACAGAGGTTATGTTAGAGAAAGGACGCGTGAGCCGTCACAAACTGACCCCGACACACATAGAACAGCGCATGGCGGTCTGCCTGGAACATCCTGAGCATTACAATGGGGATGGCAGTGACTTTATTTTACGGATTGTGACGTGGGTTGAATCGTGGGTACACCATTTCACTTGAGGTGCTTTGGAAGCAATGCCGAAGTCAAACAAGCCGTTAAATCAGTGTTTCTCAAACTGTGGGGCGCGTCCCCTGAAGGGCATAATCCTAAAAATGGGGCGAGCATCTTGAAAAGTCGAAAAAAATAATTTTAAAAGTATTAACTTACTGAAAGTAAACAAACAAATACATTCTGACATAATAAAAAATGAAATACTCATTTACAATACAATACACTTATAAATGCATCAGTAGTGCACATTCTATTTTATAATTAACTTAACAGTACTAAAAATTAAGGACAAGTTTAATAATTACCAGTGACACTATGGATTTGTCATATATAAAATTATATGCCACAATTAACACTTATCTTGATAATTTATACGGTTTATAACTCTAATCTCTTAAATGCCGATTAAAAATTATGCGATTCACTCTCCAATGCCCCCGTTTAGCACGTAGGTAAACGTATGTGGTGAAAAGAGGGAGTGGGTGGTAGAAAAGGAATAAATAATCAAATCCTCTGAAATAAGTAATCCATTAAAAATTTTGGGGTCATTTTATTGTTTTCTATAGCCTTCTAAAAAATTTTTGGATAACAGTTCACGGAAAAAATAAATTGGAAAGGGAAATAATACATGACACCAGAAAATGTATAGTTTCACAGATGAAAAGAAATATTTCCTTTTGAATAAATATCATTTTAGAAGATGTCTTATTTCTTGGATGTTAAGATGACGTATAATTATACTATATAGCTTCAGGAAACTAACGATACTTTACTTTAAGTTATGCAAATTAAGCGGTATTAACAAGTATTAATAATTTCAGGTTTCCTCAGTTTAATTTTTCATGAAATTCCTCTTGTTTCTTTTTGAACATTTATTCTTACATTAAATTAGAGAATAATACACATGAGGTTATCCTCAATTGAATTATTAATAAGATTAATTTCTTAAAGCAATTTTGTAAACTTTGTTTCATTAAAGTCAGAAAGGGGAAAACACAGTTAACATTTACAGAAATTTAAACTTCGAACGTAAGTCATGAACATATTTTACTCAAATATTAATGCATAATTTTTAAAATTGAAAATTTATATTAAGAATATATTTTAATTAAAACTCTTAGTGTGTTTAAATTCAAATTACTGTTCATATACTATTTCATCTCTAGTGATTAAAAAATAAACGTAAACATGTTTCCAAAATGACCATAACGATGTACTATTACTTCCAGAAGAAACCAAATAATCAAGTAAGGAGTTACACATTTTTTTTCAATTGAAGAATACCCCTTCTACAATATCGTATAACTCTCAAGGCAATTTCGGTATCAGTAATACAAGCTGAAAATATTTGATCAATAATTTCCAACTCTCTGAAGATTTCTACTTGATCCCACGTAAATAAGATTTCGCATTGCAGCAATTGATTAGTTCTTATGCTCGTCTTTCTACAGTTTCACATACTTAATAGCTTTTATGTAACAGTAAATAGAGATTTTGATGTAAAGAGCCCAAGCCTATTCTGGTATATTGTATTAGTTATAGAAAGCAGGATAGGTAGAGTTTCTTCGGAATGAAAGATTTATTTATGTACAATTGATATTAATGAAGATATTTGTGTAGAATAATCCACAGAATTGAAAAAGGATTTGGTGGATGCAAATTCAAATGCTAAAACATTTAAAATAAATGACAAGATTTGTTAAGTTTCATAGGAAAAACCCTGTTTGGAAAAAATAAAAGTTATATATGGGCACAAAAAGCAATAATGGTTCTGAAAAATAACTTTAATGTTTTAACAGGACTTCTTAATGTACTTCTAGTTATTGTTTGTTTGTTTAAAAAGGTTTGTTTGCAAGAAAAATAAATTTTAACAACACCTTAAAACATTTTTTGATAGAATACATTAAATAAATAAATAAGTTTACTCAAATTTTATTTTTTTATTTCTATTTATTTTTATGCTCTTTTAAACTTCTTGTTAATTGAAATTTATTTTTCAAATACGTTTTAAAGATTGACATTTTAAAGAATATTCCACAAGATTTACTGTAGGAAGTAACCATCTTATTTTTCTTATTTTTGTAGTGATTGTCTGGTAAAAGTGGCAATTGTTCGTACGAACAATTTTGTTAGCGTAATTATTTAAAAGTTTTTTCATATAATGTACAAACTAAAATTAAATTTATACATTGATTTAATCTGAATATTTTTACCCAATATAATAATATCTTGATGCCTTCTTTATTTAATGCTAAAGAATAATTTGCTCCAAACTTTTGACAAAGTTTTTATTTTTTATTTATGAAACCTGAGATATATATATATACCTGAACAACAAATTTTTATGTTCACCTATAAAATTAAGCCAATTGCTCTGAAAGATGATAAATTATTCTGCATTTTTCTGTTTCTTCTTAATTCATGAAGATAAATTTTCAATCCTTGTCCTCTACTCTGTTGAAATCCATAGTACCGTACATAAATTACAAACATTAATAAAACCAGCTCTCTAACATAACAGGGATGCATTAAATATCAAACCAATCAAATACAGAAATTTTGACTATTCATCTCAAAACTGCCCACTTTTACTGTAAGATACAACAATGCTTCAAATCCAATATTTAAATCCAATATTCAATCATAATTTCCTCCGCACCCCTCCCTACTATAACAATGTATTTAATTCAATTATACTATACTTTGATTCTAAGGCTCTTTAAAACTACTTTTAGCCTCTATGCCATCAGCGTATATAAACGTGTCTCACTCAGCCAAAGCATAATTTTTCCTGGACGTATATGTACGTCTTTCCAAAGAACGATTTTTTCTGTACACTGCTATCCATAAAATTATTCTTGGAAAGCTATGGAATGCAATAAAAGACCTTGGCAGAGTATCCATGATATTGGAACCGAATTGCGTAACTTTTTAATCGGTATTTATATGGGCTTAATTATAAACCGAACAAAAAAATTATCAAAGATAAGAGTTAATTTTTGTATATGATTTTATCTCTGACAAGAACATGGGGCCACTGGTTAATAATTAAACTTCTTCTCTTAAACTCAGTATCGTTAAATTAATTATCAAATACATTCTGGAGTATTGATACATTTACAAGAATACTACATCAGTGTATATGAGTATTTTATTTTTATTATGTCAAAATGTATTTTGTTTACGTTCAGTAAATTAATAATTTTTAAATAATCTTTTTGTTTAAGACTTTTCACAGGCTCGCGCCTCCTCGTACTATTACGCCCTCAAGGAAGCGCGCCTCATAGTTTGACACACATACAAATTTTACAAAACCCAAATAATTCAAGATGCAACCAAAAGAAGAACTAAGGTTCTATTGTATAAAAATCTTCCAAAACGACCAGTTTTAGCTTATGCATGTGAAACTCGGTTCCTGTCTCTTTGTGAAAAGTTGAGAAGATATCTACGAAAGAAAGATTTTAAGATTTTTGAGGAATTCAAGGTAATGGTAAGAGGTGAAAATCAAATTTAGAACTCTGTCACCTTATAAAGAATCTGACACCATTAATTTCATCAAAGCACAAAGAATTAAATGGGCAGTCCAAGTTGTTATCGCACAAAGACCGCGCAGCTAAAAAGCCTTCAATATCCAACCAACTGGCACGCGGATAAAAGGCAGGCCAAATCTAAGATGGATTGATGGTCTAGAAAAATATATCTGTTTGAAAAATTAAAAAAGTGGCCAGAAATACTTGCCTGAAGAAAAGCTGGACTAGGAAAGGCTTCTTGAGAAGGCCAAGGCCCCCTAGCTGCTGAGTCACTGGAAAGGTAGAATAATGAAAGTTATAAAGATATATAGAGAGAGACGTAAAAATCAGAGAATCTTCAGATAACTACATGATGAAAATTTTATTATGTATCTCGTTGCAAATACCTGGCCTGATGAAACTCAGTTTAAATTTCGGTTCAGATACCAGAATTTTCAAATATTTCTGAGAAGCTCTGGCATGTTTCTTGATTTTAATTTACAGTAGAACGTCGTTTATCCGAATCCATTGGGATCGGACACCATTCGGATACGCGATTGGTCGGATAACTGAAAGCCGAATGCAATTCATGTAGTATATGAAACCGACACTATACGAATATTGAAAATCATTACATGCGGGAAACGTGCTCGAAGAAAAGCAAAAATAGATGCAAAAATGTCCCCAATTTTTACCTTTATTGTAGAAAATAATCTTATTTTTCGCTGTACCATTACACACCTTCCTTTTTCGTTGTATAAGTCTCTTTCTTGATTCACTCGATTTTTCGCCGTAAGGCTCAAAAAAAACACTGGTCCGGATATTTGACGCTCCGACAAACAGTTTGATAAACGACATTCTACCGTACCGCTACCAAATACTGCTACCAGCCAATATTGGTAGAAATTCTGTCGAGCTTTGCCGTTTAAACTGAATAATGCAGGACTGGAACAGGTTACTGAAGTATCTGGTTTGTGTAACACTATTTATTAGTATAGGTTAGGTTACACAAAGCCAAATAATATCAAGTATGTTCAAGGACAAAGAACACGCACGGTTTTTCATTGCAACTATTTCTTTCCTCACTTGACCTGTATTAGATTCCGCTAGTGGCCTCTTGCTGCTTGAATCAGTCAGCTGCCACTATTATTACGCTTGAATTAAGTTAAACAAAATATTAAAATATTTATCTTCATGATTATAAAATCTTGAGCTAAAATGTATACTCAATTGTTTATTTTCGTGGATCGACGAAGTGTAGATTTATAACATAATACGAGTACATCAGTATGTGAATATCTAGTACATATTACAGAGCATGAATCATATGTAATTAAAAGGCTTTTGCTTGTACAGAAAGTACTTTTTAAAGGTTGTCAACAACTCTTAAAAGTATATATATTGACAGAATCATAACTTAAAAGTTTTGTTAGGATAATAGTTATCATTCGTTATTTTTGTCTAAATGCCGTCAAAATACTCTCAATATACTCTTATTTTAAATTAGAAAACAGGAATGCTTTTTAGATAATGATTTAGTAAATATTGTCACTTAAACATTTTTAATATTTATTTCACAATGCTTATACAATTGTGCAGAAAATGTGTTTCCAGACTAAAAATTATATTTAATAATATTTAAATAAATAAATGATCAATTATATAATGCTACTACTTAAAGAACTGCCTAATAATCACTTTTCACGTTAAAGTACTAATTAGATTCCTCTAAGCTTCAGCAAAAGACCTTTTAAATGTTTAATTATCAATGTATTTCAACTTAGTATGCATAGATGTGTTTTTATTTATATTTTAATATTTCTTTTATTTAGCATTGCGTGTTTAAATTTTTAAATATTGCGTTAATTATCCTAATTTGGTACAAATATGAGTATTATCCAATTAGCGTCCTAATTTGAATAACAATATGCAAAAGACTGATTTCAACAGGCAATATTTTTATATTTCTTCAATTTATGAATGAAAAATAAAGGTCAATAATCTTATGTACACTTTGAATTCAAATGGAAATTTTAAAAGAAACAGAAATTGAAAAAAATATTTCTTGTAAGATCGTCTCGCAATAAGAATAAATGCAGCAAATATTTCTTTCTAAAATAGCAAATGCAAAAAGCAACTTTGAAGCAAATTGGAAGGATTTAAAATTGAAAATTATAGGATACTTAAATCTTTAATGTTAAATATTTTCAATTTTCTATTTGTTTGGTTTGTATTCAAAATATAGAATCATTACATGCGTTGAAATCGGCATATTTAGGTATTACTTTTTATTATAGGTTTATTTTACTTGTTTGGTATTTTATTATATTTAGTTTTGTGTCTAATTAAAATGAGCAAAAAATTAAAATCACATAATGGAACATATTTAAGAGATTTAAATCTTAAAATTATATAAAATTGCTTGGAAAAATTCAATAAAGTTTAAAAAGAGAGATGGTTGTACAAAGCATTTTGATTGTATTCACATATTTTGAAGAAAAAATTAATAAAATTCTTACTTCTGCTATGGTTTCAAATTTCTTTTGATGTAAGAATATTTATTTTTCTCTTTCATGGTTTAGTAAAAATTTTCTACTTCAATAATACAAAATTAAAAATAAAATGAATGTTAACAAATGATTCACATAAATTGAAAAATAAAAAATTTGTATAATTCAGTATAATTCTCTTACATTTGAAATAGGTCAAATATTGAAAAATGTGTGAACATTTCATCTTCTGTTTTCATTCTAAATTATTTTAGTAGTTTTCGATGAAATATCTAAAAGTAGATTTATACCTAAATTTGAAATCAATTAATTTGGTAGAATATTATATTGTTAATGAAATTTGTAAGAAAACCATAATAAAACTGAAAATCAATTAAATGTAATTCAATATATGGGAGTTATTACATCATGCTCACTTTTAGGTGCAATACGCTTGAGTAAATGTTATTACAAATGAGCTGTTTTAAATTTTTCCAAAACATGATACCTGAACAGTTTGGCTACTATTATTTCTATCCATTAGGCTAATTTTATCTCATTTTCTACAGTACTTTCTCAATTCTCATTTATATTAAGACACTCCCATTCTTGAAATAAAATTTTTCTTTTTAACGTTTTGGAGATTAAATTTACAGATATACATTTAAGATCTGAGCTTAGAAAAAAATGTCCTAGGCCTCAAAGGGATTAACCTAGCCCTGGACAGCAAAATGCTTTTCATGTTATTTTGTTTATCTTATATAAATTTGAATGTTTATGTATTTGGTACTTATAATGTATTCATTCCGTTGATCTTATCCTTTCAATATTTTGTAAGGAGCTTCGCTGATTTTTCAAAGAAGCCAGTGGCGCACACAAGGAGGTGGGTCCTGGGGCTCCGTACCCCTCTCTCTCCCAAAGTCTCGATTTTTTCCCGATTGATTATAATTTAAGTATATAGCACGTATAAAATTTGACTAAGTATTTGTTATTCATGATTAATTTTATTAATTAATGCTATTTATTCAATAATTAGTTTTTACTGTGTTTTGTTCTCAAAAATCAATAAAATCAAAAGAAGCATGATACAAGAATGGTGAACTTTTCGATCTTGGACCCCTTGAAATATTCTTCTTGTGGTTACACAACAGTTTCAACATTTTCGGCCAAAAAATATTTTCAAATTTAATTTAGTTATTCTTTTTTCCTAAGGACCCGAAAAGTTAAAGTGTAAGCTTATTTGCCAAATGCTGTGAAATACAATCAATAGTGCAAAATCATTCCCGATCATGTTTTAGAAAACGTTTGTTGCATTTGGTGACATTTTTTTTTTTTTTTTGTTAAAATTTGAGAAGTTTTTGCAAAAATCGAATCCCAATGGGTGGTTTGCGGAGGCGTTATGATTTAAGAATCTCATTTTTGAACAGTTAGATTAACATTCTCGAAGTTTAGCAAACTTGTTTCTTTAATTAAATAAAGATTCTCTTATAACGGATTTACAGAAATGAACATTCAAGGACAGCAGGGAAGAGGGGGAGGTGATTGTAGATCGTTTTTGGCAAAACTATTCTCGTTTTCAAAATACAAGGTGTGACACAAAGAAATGAGACTTAGTGTGTAGCTTGAAGAAAAAAAAGTGGAGTTGGCAACAACTGTTTTGATGACGTCATCCATGCACCTCCTCTATCATAAGCAGTTATCAGGGGGGAAAGCAGAGTATGGAAGTTGATGAATGTGAAAAGCGCTCAGGATCAGCGATTACAGACCAAAACATTGCCGACAATCCTGATATGAGTGGGTCCCCACTTACACCATGTGGAAAGACTAATAATCAGCACTACTATATTGAAGTGCTAGAAAAACTACGTGAAAAAAATGGGGAAAAAAAGGCCAGAATTAGGGAGTAATGGCTGGCTGCTGCACCAAGACAATACACCAACTCACACGGTCTTATCTGGCAAGCAGTTTTTGACTAGAAAAAACATTACTGTGATGTGGCATCCTCCTTATTTACCTGATTAGGCCCCAAGCGACTTTTTTATTTACTATAGTTAAATCTTGCTTAAACAGAACCCATTTTACCTCATTTGTAGAAGTTCATGAGAAAACGGAGAATCTCCTGAAGAGCCTTCCAAACACCTCTTTCCAAAACTATTACCAGCAAATGGCAGCACCGAAAAGAAGTGAATGAATGCCAGCGCAACTACTTTGAAGGGGATAATGTCACGAAGAACTGATTTAATAAGTACAAAGATTTGTCGATCCAGCTTAATTTTTTGTGTCATCCCTCGTATATGACCTACAGCAGTGCTTCTCTAACTTTCAATCTTTGCGACCCAATTTTCAGTCATTATTTTTGTCACTCCCTTCTCATACAACAACTTTGAATTGAACGCAATAATAAGGCACTTTCTCACAGTTTACATAGCCATCCCAGATGACTATGTCTATTAGGATCCGCGTAAGCTAGGAGGTGTGGGATTATCAAATGATGAGACATATTGGATTCTTAATACAACTTTATTAAGAATAACTTATATTACTTAATTCTAATTGACAACTTTCTTAAAGGGAGAGCACCACTCAATTAAACCTATATTCAAGTCAGATCGCGCACCAGATCATTGCATTCTTAATTATAATAAATTAACTGATTCATCTAACTTCTATACAAAAATATTACCTTTTGCAGAGCTCCCTTCCTTCAGTGATTGAGTAACACCTATAATTTAATTCTTATATGAATCTATCCTTATTCCAGCGCTATAGGACATCTAACTCTTGGATCCGAATGATTCCACATTAAGTTATCTCTAAACTTGCCGCTCCTTCATCAAAGCTTCTATCCTTTTAAAGTATATCTCTATTTACATATTCTATTCGTTTGTCTTCTTGGTATTGGGTTGGAAAGGTTTTGCCATTAATCGTGGCTGCCAAAGAACATAGGAGTTATGTTAGAAGAAGGACGAGAGACGTCACAAACTCTCCAAGAAGAAAAAAACTATATTTACTTAAGGGTTCTCAATGCCCTTAATAAATTACGTCTAAATCTCTATTTGAATCTCCTCAAGCTTGAGTTTTATTTAAATTTTAATCTTAAACTTCATTTAACTTTTATAATTTCCAATATTTATCTTGACTTTAATTTCATTACTAATCTTTTAGAATTAAATTTAATATTCAATTCTAAATTTAAATTTAAACTCGTGACAATAAATTTTACCCATTAACTAGGCCAACATTAATACCACGCTTTAATCCATGCCCACTCTCACTTTTTACATATTTTTACTTAAAGTAACTATACACTTAAATTCTCTAAAAAATTTTCCCTGGGTGCGCAGACCCAAACTTTGCATCTTATCATCACTGCCTATGGAGCTGGATTTTCTGCTCCATTTTTCCGTGTTGAAGTTAATATCACAATTTTCAGGGTCTGTTCCCCTGAAATGAAAACTTTCTTGAGTCATCACTGTTTCCAATCTATGTTTACATAATATCAATAAGTTTTACAATATTTATTCATTATATACACGGTAAATCACAATAATTTTTCTTCATCTCCATCCCCACATCTGGTTCCAAAACTCCCAAATGATGCGCAGCGCCGTTATTATTATTGTTAGTGCCCTGACTACGCTGCGTTTCCCCTCGAACCAGATGCCTCTATAATACGTAACAATACAACAACATATATATATACACATATTATACAATTACAAACATTTTCAATAAACTATTATAACAAATAACCAAAGGAATTTTCAAAACTCACGAAGTCATACACGAAGCAAACAAATGTGCAATTACACTGTTTTCTTCCAGAAAAAAAAATTTTAACAAGTCAAAAGTTCCAAAAATAAATATACACTCATTGTAGTGTTTAACTTTTGCTTGCTTAGAAATTTTGGCAACTGCCCTAGACTTCTTTTCTTGCAATAATTCTTCCGACCACTTGTTGGAAGATCATAAAAATGAAAACAATACAAATCCTGATTTTTATATGTGGTCTCCCCACCATTACGTCCAACGATGAGGTGCTACTACTTTTCTTTCCTCGGCTGCACTGGAATTTCTTTTGTTTTGCTTGTTGTAGGCTTGTAATCTCCCTTTGTCGTCCCTTTCTTGATTTCCTGTTGTGTCCTTGGCTGGTCGGGATTCCTGTTCTTTCCGGCGTGGCCTCAGGTTGTACATGGGTTCATCTGGAACTTCAGTTGATTCTGTTCTGTTCTTCTTTCTATTTCTAGAAATAGTACTGGATGAAATGGTCTTTTGCTAATGTTATTAGTCCCTTTCTCTGCCACTTTCTCTGTGGTCCACTTGCCTGACACCCTGATCTCTTTGTTCCCTTTATTATACCTTGTCCTTTTACTTTACTTTCACCCCAAATGAACTAGGTATGATCTGACCAGTGATCTGCGTTTATGGGTCCTATCTGTATTTTTATATTGATTTGATTTGGCATCAATCCCTTTGCCTCTAACTTACGTTTCACCGCAGATTTTTCTTTCCCATATTGTGACTCATTTAATCCTTGATGTACTTTTTTCGAAGTACTAGCTTCCTGACTTGATTTATACTATTTGGGATACCTGTTCCTAATTCGACCTCGTCACATTTCCCTACATGACGATATATTTTATTTGATCTACGTTAACCGTTAATCTTTTTCCTGATTCATATATTACAATATTATTGTTATTTCTACTTTTAATACTCTATAAGGTCCTTCAAATTTTTGTTTAAATTTAGCGCAGACTTTGTTGGCTGCTGAACTTAAAGTGTGTGTTTCTAATAAGACCCAAATCATTTACCTTAATTTTTATGTCTTTCTTTGTCTATTATAATATCTTTCCCACCTTCCTGTTTAATTTTCGTACTTAGTCTAGCTTCCTTAAAGCTTTTTCGATATTTTGTATTTTGAATTTGAATCCTGCAGATCATAAACGTTTTGAAATGGTGTAATCAATTTCGACCCAAAAATAATTCAGCAGGTGATTTTCCCGTTGTTTCATTCACCGCCGTACGAATAGCGCAAGCAAACTCACGTAAGAATTGATCCCAAGTATCGTGTAGATCATTAACATACTGGGTAAATCATTTGCACTATATCCTCGATTAACTCTTTTCAGTCCGACGGTTGTGGTCGATATGCAACAAATCTTCTTCACATGCCTTATGCCTAATCTTTCACTCTAAGTGCTCAAAATTTCATAAATTGGGGACCATTATCACTTATTAATTTTATTGGAGCCCATAACGCGACATATAAAGCATATCAAAAAAATATCCGCTATTATACGAGATGAGGCCTTTTTAAGAGGTATAATTTCAGCCCATTTTGCTGAAACATCGGTTATTACTAAAATAATACAGTGATTACGTCTTATTTCGATATATTACGGGCCTTCAACAAATCTAACGTCACTATCTCATTTGGATAATTCGATATAATTGATTTAATCGACCAGCTGGTAACAACGCGTTTTATAGTTATTAACTTGGCAATATATGGCATGTAGAGACATATTGATCAATGAATTTTCTCATGTACGGAAATAACAAACGTCCCGAATTTTTATGATACGTTTTAAATCTGCCTAAGTGTCCAGCGATTGGCTTGTCATGAAATTCTCATTATTTCATTCCTCAAATTTTGGAATGTATACACGCATTTCACCTAATGACGTTGCGTGTTTCGCATAAAATAACAACTTTCCAATTAAACGGAAATCGTGGGTCCAATTCTCACATATCGTTGCATTAACCGAGTTATCTTCCGGGTTTTCTAAATATCTATAGATATGACCTAATTCTGGGTCATTTTTCTGTTCTGTTATTAATTGTTCCCGCGAAGTAAGTAATACTAAATCCTTGATTATGCACAATTAAATTTTTTCCCCACTATACTTTCCACGGGATTCCTTGAAAGTGTGTCAGCCACTTCATTTTTGAGTTCCCGGTCTATGTTCCCCATTCTATATTGAATTTGCCAATTTGAGTGCCCATCTAATCATCCTACTCGACAAATTTTTGCCATGTGTTAGGCGTGTTAAGTCCGGCGTGATCCGTTATTACTTTAATGGGCAATATTCCTAAATATGTTCTGAATTTGTTCAACGTCCATACTACTGGGCAGACATTCTCTTTCGGTTACAGTATAATTCCTCTCTCTGCGTTGTTCAGTGTACGAAGCAAATACAACAGGTCTGTTTTGTTGATTAAGTACTGCTCCTAAACCGATTGAACTGGCATCTGTAAATAACCTCGAATGGCTCCCTGAAAAGTTTGGTATTCTTAAAACTGGCGCTTTTGTTACCGCCGTCTTGACCTCTTCGAATTTCTTTTGTGCTTCCACATTGGACCAGACAAATTTTTAAATTTCGTTTAATATTATAAAGTGGTCATTAAAGATCCGCACAATTTTTAATAAATTTCGCGTACCACTGGGACACATACCCAAAAAACTTGGACACCTCTTTTTGAGTTACGGGGCGGTTTCATCTCTCTAGTATAGCTCTAACCTTTTGTCTCATCCGTTTTAATTCCTTCTTTACTAATAATTAATCCTAAATATTTCAATCATCCCAATCTCGAATTTGCATTTTCTTGTTTAATGTCAATCCTGCATCTTGTAACAACGCAAAAAACTTACCTTAAATGTTCAACATGGTGAGTGAATGATGGAGGATGAGATAATCAATATCGTCCATATAAACACTCACAAATTTCCTATCACCGGTTTTGTGGCTTATGTCAATTGCCTTTTGAAAAATTGGGAGCTGCTCCTGATAAACCGAATGGCATCCGCTTGAAAGCATAAGTGCCACTTTTTACTACAAATGCGGTCTTAACAATATCACTGGGGATTTACCGCTATTTGAAAGTACCCGGCACTTCTTAACCCAAGAGATGACATTATTGTTGTATATGGGATGTTCGTTATTAAATCATCTATTAACGGTAAAGGTATCGCGGATACTCTCAGGATCACCTAATTTCTATAGTCTACTGCAAATCTATATGCTTCCGATTATCCGGTGGTAACCCATTATTTTTCTTGCATAACACAACAGACGCGTATGGGGATTTCGAATTGGAACAATCGTTTCCTCTTGTGATTTTGTATGTGAAAATCAATTATTGCTTGCTTTTTCCGGTCATACCTATATGACCTTGAAGTTACTGTGGTTATCTCCTGCAGTTTGCCTCATGGTATGTTCATGAAAGTAAGACCTGGTTTGTTCGAAAAATAATCCTTTAAAACTACTAAACAAAATTTGCAGCTGCTCTCTTACCTCCCCAATTTTGTTCAGACAAATCTATCTCAACCTTTTTCTTTAATTGGTTCAACCACCTTATTTATTTGGAGAATCTGGAATTTTCAACGATTTTTGGATCAAAAATCTAATACGATCTTTGGACCCAATTTATAAAAATCAATGAGAATACATGGGTATTCTAAACTGTCAACACATGAAATGGTCACACTTCTTTCTGAATTGTCTGATGCGAATATTCAATTCTGCAATCCCCATGTTTTAAGCATTTCTGCACCCTGTGCTGTTATTACCTGCTCAAGCATTTTAATTCTTACTTATAAAAAAAAATATTTCTATACTTCTTCCGATATAAATGATTTATCTGGGTTCCGGTGTCCCATAGCGCTTCAAAAAATGTGTGTTATTTTAATACAATAGGAACGTGGGAAGTTCTACGAGGATATACATATCGGAGAAAGCTTAATTGTTTCTCTTGTCGATTTCTTTGAGGTTGATCTTTAACTTACAATATTTAACCGTCCCTTTGCATCCTATCGCCTCGACTGAAATTTTCACTGAACCCCTATTTCTACTTGTCCCCTCTTATTAAAAATTATCTGGCCGCCTATTTCGAAATGAGTAACCCCTGTTGTTGAATCTCTGATCACTATTTTGAATCTATTCCTCTCGAATCCTCTATTACTTTGACGGCTATTCTCATAAAAATTATTTCTACTGTTATTTGGTCTACGTCCTACTTCAGAATTCCTCCAGTTTTCTACCATTAGCATCAAAATTATTAGCAATCCTTATGCGCATTTTGACCTCGTCTTTTCTATATATTATCATTCTGTGAACCCCTTTTAATTGCAAGAATACTTCTTCGAATTTAGCCAAGACTTCCAAAGTTGTACCGTGTTCTGTGGATTGCGCACTTCCACATAATCCTGGATTTGTGGTTCGAGTCGAACCAAAATATGACCCACCAACTCTGCCTGGGACATTCCTAATTCAAACTTCTCTCGATTTTAATAGAATTATATACGAAATCACTTGGTTCCTGATTTCTTCCTGCTGTGACGCGTAAAAATTTAGATTGTAATTCTTTCTTATTTTGGACTGCGGAAAAGCTCGCTAATTCAGCCTTGAGCTGCGCAAAATCCGTGGCTGTATTTTGCATAACACCGATCCAAATATCGAGTACCACCTTGAGCCCTTCCCCTGAGATGACTTTTTAAGTAAGCACATGACAGATTACTTGGGATTTCAAGTAATCCTTTATTTGATTATTTGCTTCCTGAGAAACTCTGCAATGGTACTTCGACCCTGAAAAATACATTTTTGCGGTAGTACGTTACCCACCTGCATTACCTAACCTAGAATTAAAGTAGTCTGGTATACATTGCGACATAGCCACCTGTGATGACTATGTCTATTAGGATCCGCGTAAGCTAGAGGTGTGGGATTATCAAAATGATGAGGCATATTGATTCTTAATACAACTTTATTAAGAATAACTTATATTTACCAATTCTAATTGATCACTTTTCTTAAATTGAGA
Source organism: Trichonephila inaurata madagascariensis (assembly GCA_019973955.1). Lineage (NCBI taxonomy): Eukaryota > Metazoa > Arthropoda > Arachnida > Araneae > Nephilidae > Trichonephila > Trichonephila inaurata. Next base: position 17,238 of record BMAV01002871.1, read on the forward strand.
GTTAACACCCACTAAACCTTTATATTCAAGTCAGACGTTAACTAGACTATCATTTATCTTACTATAATAAATTAACTGATTCATCTAACTTCCTATACAAAATATTACCTTTGCAGAGTCTCCCCTTCCTTCAGTGATTGAGTAACACCTTATACTAATTTTATATGAACGTATCCTTATTCCAGCTATAGGACATCTAACTCTTGATCCGAATGATTCCACACTAAGTTATTCTAAACTTGCCGCTCCTTCTCATCAAAGCTTCTATCCTTTTAAAGTATATCTCATTTACATATTCTATTCGTTTGTCTTCTCGGTATTGGGTTGAAAGGTTTATGAATAATCGTGGGCTGTCAAAGAACATAGTGGAGTTATGTTAGAAGAAGGACGTGCGAGAGACGTCACAAAGTTAAGCAATGCGATTTTAGTTATAAGGCGAACAAATTATCAAGATCTGCATTATATTTTGTATATAATTTCGAATATGACAAGCCTAGTGAAGTCCCTAAAAAATTACTAAACTTATTTTTAATTTTAAACTTATTTTGATAAATTAATTATCAAAATGCTTTTGTCAACTGATACATTTGTAAATATCTTACATTAATATGACTATGTATTTCATATTTTTATTATGTTAGAATGTATTTTTGTTTTGTTTTCTTTAAATAAATTGAGAATTACTTTAAATCTTTTTAATTTCAACTCTTCGATTGTTTCAAGTGTTCTTCACGAAGAGTTATCACACCCCCGTATGAGGGCATCGCCGACAAGCCGTGAAACGCTGGTCTTCATCTTTTGAATAGTTTAAGCGTTTTTCTTTTCTTGAGAATAGATACGTTAGGCTGTTTTCGCCATATGTACGAGAGCGTGAACTTGACACGAGCACATTTTCAGACAGAAAAAATGCCTCATTTTTGTAAAATGTGTGACATTGTAACTCACGGTTTGTTTATAATATAGTAAGTTTTTTAAAAAATGTATTTCTAAAAATAATAAATTTTTCCTTTAACCTGTGAAGGATAGTTCGCCAGCGTTACGGTATAAGGGAAAAATGCAAAACACATTTTTAAAAGAAAATGTGTCAAAACTCATATAAAAATGAGTATTATGATAAAATGAGCGGTTCGGTACAGGTTAGTGTAGCCAGAATATAATATTAATATTTGTGTGTGTGTGTGTGTGTGTGTGAGTACTTTTATATCTGAAAAAATATCCCGAATTCAGCCCCTATTCTTTAATATTAGCCGAAGATAGCCTTAAAACGGAATTAGCAGAATCCGACTCGTATTATGTAACGGACCGTAACATATAATTGTATCTGAATTTTAGAAATTCAATTCTTGCTCTATTTAAATCAAGATGAGGGCTCTAAAAATGTTTTTTAACACAATCGAAGGTTTAATGCTGACTTAGGCATATCTGCACATTTGAAAAATATATATTCAAACATTTTTTAAATAATGAATGAATGAAGTAATGAGCTAAAATGAATATGTTCAAAAATATATTCACAAAAACACATTCAGGGTTTTATAGTTTGCCTCGATCATGTCCGGATTTCAAGTTCTTCCACAACCCATCTATGGTGATACGCCGGTTTGCTTTAATCACTTTCAAAATATCATTAACACATTCTGGTTACAGGAAAGTGTCAGCCCGATAGGTATCCGACAACTTCTGATATGACCGATCTTTGCCGAATTGCTATCGTGGGGTTTCTGCGCGTAAGTTAGAGGTGTGGATTCTCGAAATGATGAGGCATTTTAGAATTCTTAATATGAATTTTATTAAGAGTTTAACTTAAATTACTGGTATATCGAACAAACTTATATTAAGGGAGAATAAACCAAAACACGTAGCCGTAGTTAACACAGATCGCGCAATTGGATCACTTATCTATATAATTATATTGTTACGAATTTTGTGTAAATAGTGTAAAATAATTTGTATTTGAGTGTTTAATGCATTTATATTACTCTACGTTATGTTATTTCATGTTGTAAATTGTACCATTCACAAGCAATGCCGACCCTTACGTTATAATGGCGATCCAATGAGTAACTTATGAAATTTGGTAGAGCCAAGTTGGCATCATTTTTGGCGACCGTTGGCGGCCAATTTGGCTAATTTGGCGACCAATTTAAGTACCTTTTGGCGTCATTGGCGACCATGTTGGCGAGTTCAACAAATGCAAGCAAAATTTTAAAGTGAAATAATACATGACACCAGAAAAATGTATAGTTTCACAGATGAAAGAAATATTTTGAATAAATATCATTTTAGAAGATGTCTTATTTCTTGGATGTTAAGATGACGTATAATTATACTATATAGCTTCAGGAAACTAACGATACTTTACTTTAAGTTATGCAAATTAAGCGGTATTAACAAGTATTAATAATTTCAGGTTTCCTCAGTTTAATTTTTCATGAAATTCTCTTGCTTTTTTGAACATGCCCTACATTAAATTAGAGAATACACACATAAGCTATCCTCAATTGAATTATTAATAAGATTAATTTCTTAAAGCAATTTTGTAAACTTTGTTTCATTAAAGTCAGAAAGGGGAAAACACTGTTAACATTTACAGAAATTAAAACTTGAACGTAAGTCATGAACATATTTTACTCAAATATTAATGCATAATTTTTAAAATTGAAAATTTATATTAAGAATATATTTTAATTAAAACTCTTAGTGTGTTTAAATTCAAATTACTGTTCATATACTATTTCATCTCTAGTGATTAAAAAATAAACGTAAACATGTTTCCAAAATGACCATAACGATGTACTATTACTTCCAGAAGAAACCAAATAATCAAGTAAGGAGTTACACATTTTTTTTCAATTGAAGAATACCCCTTCTACAATATCGTATAACTCTCAAGGCAATTTCGGTATCAGTAATACAAGCTGAAAATATTTGATCAATAATTTCCAACTCTCTGAAGATTTCTACTTGATCCCACGTAAATAAGATTTCGCATTGCAGCAATTGATTAGTTCTTATGCTCGTCTTTCTACAGTTTCACATACTTAATAGCTTTTATGTAACAGTAAATAGAGATTTTGATGTAAAGAGCCCAAGCCTATTCTGGTATATTGTATTAGTTATAGAAAGCAGGATAGGTAGAGTTTCTTCGAATGAAAGATTATTTATGTACAATTGATTAATGAAGATATTTGTGTAGAATAATCCACAGAATTGAAAAGGATTTGGTGGATGCAAATTCAAATGCTAAAACATTTAAAATAAATGACAAGATTTGTTAAGTTTCATAGGAAAAACCCTGTTTGGAAAAAATAAAAGTTATATATGGGCACAAAAAGCAATAATGGTTCTGAAAAATAACTTTAATGTTTTAACAGGACTTCTTAATGTACTTCTAGTTATTGTTTGTTTGTTTAAAAAGGTTTGTTTGCAAGAAAAATAAATTTTAACAACACCTTAAAACATTTTTTGATAGAATACATTAAATAAATAAATAAGTTTACTCAAATTTTATTTTTTTATTTCTATTTATTTTTATGCTCTTTTAAACTTCTTGTTAATTGAAATTTATTTTTCAAATACGTTTTAAAGATTGACATTTTAAAGAATATTCCACAAGATTTACTGTAGGAAGTAACCATCTTATTTTTCTTATTTTTGTAGTGATTGTCTGGTAAAGTGGCAATTGTTCGTACGTGAACAATTTGTTAGCGTAATTATTTAAAAGTTTTTTCATATAATGTACAAACTAAAATTAAATTTATACATTGATTTAATCTGAATATTTTTACCCAATATAATAATATCTTGATGCCTTCTTTATTTAATGCTAAAGAATAATTTGCTCCAAACTTTTGACAAAGTTTTTATTTTTTATTTATGAAACCTGAGATATATATATATACCTGAACAACAAATTTTTATGTTCACCTATAAAATTAAGCCAATTGCTCTGAAAGATGATAAATTATTCTGCATTTTTCTGTTTCTTCTTAATTCATGAAGATAAATTTTCAATCCTTGTCCTCTACTCTGTTGAAATCCATAGTACCGTACATAAATTACAAACATTAATAAAACCAGCTCTCTAACATAACAGGGATGCATTAAATATCAAACCAATCAAATACAGAAATTTTGACTATTCATCTCAAAACTGCCCACTTTTACTGTAAGATACAACAATGCTTCAAATCCAATATTTAAATCCAATATTCAATCATAATTTCCTCCGCACCCCTCCCTACTATAACAATGTATTTAATTCAATTATACTATACTTTGATTCTAAGGCTCTTTAAAACTACTTTTAGCCTCTATGCCATCAGCGTATATAAACGTGTCTCACTCAGCCAAAGCATAATTTTTCCTGGACGTATATGTACGTCTTTCCAAAGAACGATTTTTTCTGTACACTGCTATCCATAAAATTATTCTTGGAAAGCTATGGAATGCAATAAAAGACCTTGGCAGAGTATCCATGATATTGGAACCGAATTGCGTAACTTTTTAATCGGTATTTATATGGGCTTAATTATAAACCGAACAAAAAAATTATCAAAGATAAGAGTTAATTTTTGTATATGATTTTATCTCTGACAAGAACATGGGGCCACTGGTTAATAATTAAACTTCTTCTCTTAAACTCAGTATCGTTAAATTAATTATCAAATACATTCTGGAGTATTGATACATTTACAAGAATACTACATCAGTGTATATGAGTATTTTATTTTTATTATGTCAAAATGTATTTTGTTTACGTTCAGTAAATTAATAATTTTTAAATAATCTTTTTGTTTAAGACTTTTCACAGGCTCGCGCCTCCTCGTACTATTACGCCCTCAAGGAAGCGCGCCTCATAGTTTGACACACATACAAATTTTACAAAACCCAAATAATTCAAGATGCAACCAAAAGAAGAACTAAGGTTCTATTGTATAAAAATCTTCCAAAACGACCAGTTTTAGCTTATGCATGTGAAACTCGGTTCCTGTCTCTTTGTGAAAAGTTGAGAAGATATCTACGAAAGAAAGATTTTAAGATTTTTGAGGAATTCAAGGTAATGGTAAGAGGTGAAAATCAAATTTAGAACTCTGTCACCTTATAAAGAATCTGACACCATTAATTTCATCAAAGCACAAAGAATTAAATGGGCAGTCCAAGTTGTTATCGCACAAAGACCGCGCAGCTAAAAAGCCTTCAATATCCAACCAACTGGCACGCGGATAAAAGGCAGGCCAAATCTAAGATGGATTGATGGTCTAGAAAAATATATCTGTTTGAAAAATTAAAAAAGTGGCCAGAAATACTTGCCTGAAGAAAAGCTGGACTAGGAAAGGCTTCTTGAGAAGGCCAAGGCCCCCTAGCTGCTGAGTCACTGGAAAGGTAGAATAATGAAAGTTATAAAGATATATAGAGAGAGACGTAAAAATCAGAGAATCTTCAGATAACTACATGATGAAAATTTTATTATGTATCTCGTTGCAAATACCTGGCCTGATGAAACTCAGTTTAAATTTCGGTTCAGATACCAGAATTTTCAAATATTTCTGAGAAGCTCTGGCATGTTTCTTGATTTTAATTTACAGTAGAACGTCGTTTATCCGAATCCATTGGGATCGGACACCATTCGGATACGCGATTGGTCGGATAACTGAAAGCCGAATGCAATTCATGTAGTATATGAAACCGACACTATACGAATATTGAAAATCATTACATGCGGGAAACGTGCTCGAAGAAAAGCAAAAATAGATGCAAAAATGTCCCCAATTTTTACCTTTATTGTAGAAAATAATCTTATTTTTCGCTGTACCATTACACACCTTCCTTTTTCGTTGTATAAGTCTCTTTCTTGATTCACTCGATTTTTCGCCGTAAGGCTCAAAAAAAACACTGGTCCGGATATTTGACGCTCCGACAAACAGTTTGATAAACGACATTCTACCGTACCGCTACCAAATACTGCTACCAGCCAATATTGGTAGAAATTCTGTCGAGCTTTGCCGTTTAAACTGAATAATGCAGGACTGGAACAGGTTACTGAAGTATCTGGTTTGTGTAACACTATTTATTAGTATAGGTTAGGTTACACAAAGCCAAATAATATCAAGTATGTTCAAGGACAAAGAACACGCACGGTTTTTCATTGCAACTATTTCTTTCCTCACTTGACCTGTATTAGATTCCGCTAGTGGCCTCTTGCTGCTTGAATCAGTCAGCTGCCACTATTATTACGCTTGAATTAAGTTAACAAAATATTAAAATATTTATTTATGATTATAAAATCTTGAGGTAAAATGTGTATTCAATTGTTCATTTTCGTGGATCGACGAAGTGTAGATTTATAACATAATACGAGTACATCAGTATGTGAATATCTAGTACATATTACAGAGCATGAATCATATGTAATTAAAAGGCTTTTGCTTGTACAGAAAGTACTTTTTAAAGGTTGTCAACAACTCTTAAAAGTATATATATTGACAGAATCATAACTTAAAAGTTTTGTTAGGATAATAGTTATCATTCGTTATTTTTGTCTAAATGCCGTCAAAATACTCTCAATATACTCTTATTTTAAATTAGAAAACAGGAATGCTTTTTAGATAATGATTTAGTAAATATTGTCACTTAAACATTTTTAATATTTATTTCACAATGCTTATACAATTGTGCAGAAAATGTGTTTCCAGACTAAAAATTATATTTAATAATATTTAAATAAATAAATGATCAATTATATAATGCTACTACTTAAAGAACTGCCTAATAATCACTTTTCACGTTAAAGTACTAATTAGATTCCTCTAAGCTTCAGCAAAAGACCTTTTAAATGTTTAATTATCAATGTATTTCAACTTAGTATGCATAGATGTGTTTTTATTTATATTTTAATATTTCTTTTATTTAGCATTGCGTGTTTAAATTTTTAAATATTGCGTTAATTATCCTAATTTGGTACAAATATGAGTATTATCCAATTAGCGTCCTAATTTGAATAACAATATGCAAAAGACTGATTTCAACAGGCAATATTTTTATATTTCTTCAATTTATGAATGAAAAATAAAGGTCAATAATCTTATGTACACTTTGAATTCAAATGGAAATTTTAAAAGAAACAGAAATTGAAAAAAATATTTCTTGTAAGATCGTCTCGCAATAAGAATAAATGCAGCAAATATTTCTTTCTAAAATAGCAAATGCAAAAAGCAACTTTGAAGCAAATTGGAAGGATTTAAAATTGAAAATTATAGGATACTTAAATCTTTAATGTTAAATATTTTCAATTTTCTATTTGTTTGGTTTGTATTCAAAATATAGAATCATTACATGCGTTGAAATCGGCATATTTAGGTATTACTTTTTATTATAGGTTTATTTTACTTGTTTGGTATTTTATTATATTTAGTTTTGTGTCTAATTAAAATGAGCAAAAAATTAAAATCACATAATGGAACATATTTAAGAGATTTAAATCTTAAAATTATATAAAATTGCTTGGAAAAATTCAATAAAGTTTAAAAAGAGAGATGGTTGTACAAAGCATTTTGATTGTATTCACATATTTTGAAGAAAAAATTAATAAAATTCTTACTTCTGCTATGGTTTCAAATTTCTTTTGATGTAAGAATATTTATTTTTCTCTTTCATGGTTTAGTAAAAATTTTCTACTTCAATAATACAAAATTAAAAATAAAATGAATGTTAACAAATGATTCACATAAATTGAAAAATAAAAAATTTGTATAATTCAGTATAATTCTCTTACATTTGAAATAGGTCAAATATTGAAAAATGTGTGAACATTTCATCTTCTGTTTTCATTCTAAATTATTTTAGTAGTTTTCGATGAAATATCTAAAAGTAGATTTATACCTAAATTTGAAATCAATTAATTTGGTAGAATATTATATTGTTAATGAAATTTGTAAGAAAACCATAATAAAACTGAAAATCAATTAAATGTAATTCAATATATGGGAGTTATTACATCATGCTCACTTTTAGGTGCAATACGCTTGAGTAAATGTTATTACAAATGAGCTGTTTTAAATTTTTCCAAAACATGATACCTGAACAGTTTGGCTACTATTATTTCTATCCATTAGGCTAATTTTATCTCATTTTCTACAGTACTTTCTCAATTCTCATTTATATTAAGACACTCCCATTCTTGAAATAAAATTTTTCTTTTTAACGTTTTGGAGATTAAATTTACAGATATACATTTAAGATCTGAGCTTAGAAAAAAATGTCCTAGGCCTCAAAGGGATTAACCTAGCCCTGGACAGCAAAATGCTTTTCATGTTATTTTGTTTATCTTATATAAATTTGAATGTTTATGTATTTGGTACTTATAATGTATTCATTCCGTTGATCTTATCCTTTCAATATTTTGTAAGGAGCTTCGCTGATTTTTCAAAGAAGCCAGTGGCGCACACAAGGAGGTGGGTCCTGGGGCTCCGTACCCCTCTCTCTCCCAAAGTCTCGATTTTTTCCCGATTGATTATAATTTAAGTATATAGCACGTATAAAATTTGACTAAGTATTTGTTATTCATGATTAATTTTATTAATTAATGCTATTTATTCAATAATTAGTTTTTACTGTGTTTTGTTCTCAAAAATCAATAAAATCAAAAGAAGCATGATACAAGAATGGTGAACTTTTCGATCTTGGACCCCTTGAAATATTCTTCTTGTGGTTACACAACAGTTTCAACATTTTCCGCCAAAAAATATTTTCAAATTTAATTTAGTTATTCTTTTTTCCTAAGGACCCGAAAAGTTAAAGTGTAAGCTTATTTGCCAAATGCTGTGAAATACAATCAATAGTGCAAAATCATTCCCGATCATGTTTAGAAAACGTTTGTTGCATTTGGTGACATTTTTTTTTTTAATTTGGTAACATTTGAGAAGTTTTTGCCAAAATCGAATCCCAATGGGAGGTTTGCGGAGGCGTTATGATTTAAGAATCTCATTTTTGAACAGTTAGATTAACATTCTCGAAGTTTAGCAAACGTGTTTCTTTAATTAAACAAAGATTCTCTTATAACGGATTTGCAGAAATGAACATTCAAGGACAGCAGGGAGAGGGGGAGGTGATTGTAGATCGTTTTTGGCAAAACTATTCTCGTTTTCAAAATACAAGGTGTGACACAAAGAAAAATGAGACTTAGTGTGTAGCTTGAAGAAAAAAAAGTGGAGTTGGCAACAACTGTTTTGATGACGTCATCCATGCACCTCCTCTATCATAAGCAGTTATCAGGGGGGAAAGCAGAGTATGGAAGTTGATGAATGTGAAAAGCGCTCAGGATCAGCGATTACAGACCAAAACATTGCCGACAATCCTGATATGAGTGGGTCCCCACTTACACCATGTGGAAAGACTAATAATCAGAACTACTATATTGAAGTGCTAGAAAAACTACGCGAAAAAAATGGGGAAAAAAAGGTCCAGAATTAGGGAGTGAAGGCTGGCTGCTGCACCAAGACAATACACCAACTCACTCGGTCTTATTTGGCAAGCAGTTTTTGACTAGAAAAAACATTACTGTGATGTGGCATCCTCCTTATTTACCTGATTCGGCCCCAAGCGACTTTTTTATTTACTATAGTTAAATCTTGCTTAAACAGAACCCATTTTACCTCATTTGTAGAAGTTCATGGAAAAACGGAGAATCTCCTGAAGAGCCTTCCAAACACCTCTTTCCAAAACTATTACCAGCAAATGGCAGCACCGAAAGCAGAAGTGAATGAATGCTGAAGAGAACTACTTTGAAGGGGATAATGTCACGAAGAACTGATTTAATAAGTACAAAGATTTGTCGATCCAGCTTAATTTTTTGTGTCATCCCTCGTATATGACCTACAGCAGTGCTTCTCTAACTTTCAATCTTTGTGACCCAATTTTCAGTCATTATTTTTGTCACTCTCTTCTCATACAACAACTTTGAATTGAACGCAATAATAAGGCACTTTCTCACAGTTTACATAGCCATCCCAGATGACTATGTCTATTAGGATCCGCGTAAGCTAGGAGGTGTGGGATTATCAAATGATGAGACATATTGGATTCTTAATACAACTTTATTAAGAATAACTTATATTACTTAATTCTAATTGACAACTTTCTTAAAGGGAGAGCACCACTCAATTAAACCTATATTCAAGTCAGATCGCGCACCAGATCATTGCATTCTTAATTATAATAAATTAACTGATTCATCTAACTTCTATACAAAAATATTACCTTTTGCAGAGCTCCCTTCCTTCAGTGATTGAGTAACACCTATAATTTAATTCTTATATGAATCTATCCTTATTCCAGCGCTATAGGACATCTAACTCTTGGATCCGAATGATTCCACATTAAGTTATCTCTAAACTTGCCGCTCCTTCATCAAAGCTTCTATCCTTTTAAAGTATATCTCTATTTACATATTCTATTCGTTTGTCTTCTTGGTATTGGGTTGGAAAGGTTTTGCCATTAATCGTGGCTGCCAAAGAACATAGGAGTTATGTTAGAAGAAGGACGAGAGACGTCACAAACTCTCCAAGAAGAAAAAAACTATATTTACTTAAGGGTTCTCAATGCCCTTAATAAATTACGTCTAAATCTCTATTTGAATCTCCTCAAGCTTGAGTTTTATTTAAATTTTAATCTTAAACTTCATTTAACTTTTATAATTTCCAATATTTATCTTGACTTTAATTTCATTACTAATCTTTTAGAATTAAATTTAATATTCAATTCTAAATTTAAATTTAAACTCGTGACAATAAATTTTACCCATTAACTAGGCCAACATTAATACCACGCTTTAATCCATGCCCACTCTCACTTTTTACATATTTTTACTTAAAGTAACTATACACTTAAATTCTCTAAAAAATTTTCCCTGGGTGCGCAGACCCAAACTTTGCATCTTATCATCACTGCCTATGGAGCTGGATTTTCTGCTCCATTTTTCCGTGTTGAAGTTAATATCACAATTTTCAGGGTCTGTTCCCCTGAAATGAAAACTTTCTTGAGTCATCACTGTTTCCAATCTATGTTTACATAATATCAATAAGTTTTACAATATTTATTCATTATATACACGGTAAATCACAATAATTTTTCTTCATCTCCATCCCCACATCTGGTTCCAAAACTCCCAAATGATGCGCAGCGCCGTTATTATTATTGTTAGTGCCCTGACTACGCTGCGTTTCCCCTCGAACCAGATGCCTCTATAATACGTAACAATACAACAACATATATATATACACATATTATACAATTACAAACATTTTCAATAAACTATTATAACAAATAACCAAAGGAATTTTCAAAACTCACGAAGTCATACACGAAGCAAACAAATGTGCAATTACACTGTTTTCTTCCAGAAAAAAAAATTTTAACAAGTCAAAAGTTCCAAAAATAAATATACACTCATTGTAGTGTTTAACTTTTGCTTGCTTAGAAATTTTGGCAACTGCCCTAGACTTCTTTTCTTGCAATAATTCTTCCGACCACTTGTTGGAAGATCATAAAAATGAAAACAATACAAATCCTGATTTTTATATGTGGTCTCCCCACCATTACGTCCAACGATGAGGTGCTACTACTTTTCTTTCCTCGGCTGCACTGGAATTTCTTTTGTTTTGCTTGTTGTAGGCTTGTAATCTCCCTTTGTCGTCCCTTTCTTGATTTCCTGTTGTGTCCTTGGCTGGTCGGGATTCCTGTTCTTTCCGGCGTGGCCTCAGGTTGTACATGGGTTCATCTGGAACTTCAGTTGATTCTGTTCTGTTCTTCTTTCTATTTCTAGAAATAGTACTGGATGAAATGGTCTTTTGCTAATGTTATTAGTCCCTTTCTCTGCCACTTTCTCTGTGGTCCACTTGCCTGACACCCTGATCTCTTTGTTCCCTTTATTATACCTTGTCCTTTTACTTTACTTTCACCCCAAATGAACTAGGTATGATCTGACCAGTGATCTGCGTTTATGGGTCCTATCTGTATTTTTATATTGATTTGATTTGGCATCAATCCCTTTGCCTCTAACTTACGTTTCACCGCAGATTTTTCTTTCCCATATTGTGACTCATTTAATCCTTGATGTACTTTTTTCGAAGTACTAGCTTCCTGACTTGATTTATACTATTTGGGATACCTGTTCCTAATTCGACCTCGTCACATTTCCCTACATGACGATATATTTTATTTGATCTACGTTAACCGTTAATCTTTTTCCTGATTCATATATTACAATATTATTGTTATTTCTACTTTTAATACTCTATAAGGTCCTTCAAATTTTTGTTTAAATTTAGCGCAGACTTTGTTGGCTGCTGAACTTAAAGTGTGTGTTTCTAATAAGACCCAAATCATTTACCTTAATTTTTATGTCTTTCTTTGTCTATTATAATATCTTTCCCACCTTCCTGTTTAATTTTCGTACTTAGTCTAGCTTCCTTAAAGCTTTTTCGATATTTTGTATTTTGAATTTGAATCCTGCAGATCATAAACGTTTTGAAATGGTGTAATCAATTTCGACCCAAAAATAATTCAGCAGGTGATTTTCCCGTTGTTTCATTCACCGCCGTACGAATAGCGCAAGCAAACTCACGTAAGAATTGATCCCAAGTATCGTGTAGATCATTAACATACTGGGTAAATCATTTGCACTATATCCTCGATTAACTCTTTTCAGTCCGACGGTTGTGGTCGATATGCAACAAATCTTCTTCACATGCCTTATGCCTAATCTTTCACTCTAAGTGCTCAAAATTTCATAAATTGGGGACCATTATCACTTATTAATTTTATTGGAGCCCATAACGCGACATATAAAGCATATCAAAAAAATATCCGCTATTATACGAGATGAGGCCTTTTTAAGAGGTATAATTTCAGCCCATTTTGCTGAAACATCGGTTATTACTAAAATAATACAGTGATTACGTCTTATTTCGATATATTACGGGCCTTCAACAAATCTAACGTCACTATCTCATTTGGATAATTCGATATAATTGATTTAATCGACCAGCTGGTAACAACGCGTTTTATAGTTATTAACTTGGCAATATATGGCATGTAGAGACATATTGATCAATGAATTTTCTCATGTACGGAAATAACAAACGTCCCGAATTTTTATGATACGTTTTAAATCTGCCTAAGTGTCCAGCGATTGGCTTGTCATGAAATTCTCATTATTTCATTCCTCAAATTTTGGAATGTATACACGCATTTCACCTAATGACGTTGCGTGTTTCGCATAAAATAACAACTTTCCAATTAAACGGAAATCGTGGGTCCAATTCTCACATATCGTTGCATTAACCGAGTTATCTTCCGGGTTTTCTAAATATCTATAGATATGACCTAATTCTGGGTCATTTTTCTGTTCTGTTATTAATTGTTCCCGCGAAGTAAGTAATACTAAATCCTTGATTATGCACAATTAAATTTTTTCCCCACTATACTTTCCACGGGATTCCTTGAAAGTGTGTCAGCCACTTCATTTTTGAGTTCCCGGTCTATGTTCCCCATTCTATATTGAATTTGCCAATTTGAGTGCCCATCTAATCATCCTACTCGACAAATTTTTGCCATGTGTTAGGCGTGTTAAGTCCGGCGTGATCCGTTATTACTTTAATGGGCAATATTCCTAAATATGTTCTGAATTTGTTCAACGTCCATACTACTGGGCAGACATTCTCTTTCGGTTACAGTATAATTCCTCTCTCTGCGTTGTTCAGTGTACGAAGCAAATACAACAGGTCTGTTTTGTTGATTAAGTACTGCTCCTAAACCGATTGAACTGGCATCTGTAAATAACCTCGAATGGCTCCCTGAAAAGTTTGGTATTCTTAAAACTGGCGCTTTTGTTACCGCCGTCTTGACCTCTTCGAATTTCTTTTGTGCTTCCACATTGGACCAGACAAATTTTTAAATTTCGTTTAATATTATAAAGTGGTCATTAAAGATCCGCACAATTTTTAATAAATTTCGCGTACCACTGGGACACATACCCAAAAAACTTGGACACCTCTTTTTGAGTTACGGGGCGGTTTCATCTCTCTAGTATAGCTCTAACCTTTTGTCTCATCCGTTTTAATTCCTTCTTTACTAATAATTAATCCTAAATATTTCAATCATCCCAATCTCGAATTTGCATTTTCTTGTTTAATGTCAATCCTGCATCTTGTAACAACGCAAAAAACTTACCTTAAATGTTCAACATGGTGAGTGAATGATGGAGGATGAGATAATCAATATCGTCCATATAAACACTCACAAATTTCCTATCACCGGTTTTGTGGCTTATGTCAATTGCCTTTTGAAAAATTGGGAGCTGCTCCTGATAAACCGAATGGCATCCGCTTGAAAGCATAAGTGCCACTTTTTACTACAAATGCGGTCTTAACAATATCACTGGGGATTTACCGCTATTTGAAAGTACCCGGCACTTCTTAACCCAAGAGATGACATTATTGTTGTATATGGGATGTTCGTTATTAAATCATCTATTAACGGTAAAGGTATCGCGGATACTCTCAGGATCACCTAATTTCTATAGTCTACTGCAAATCTATATGCTTCCGATTATCCGGTGGTAACCCATTATTTTTCTTGCATAACACAACAGACGCGTATGGGGATTTCGAATTGGAACAATCGTTTCCTCTTGTGATTTTGTATGTGAAAATCAATTATTGCTTGCTTTTTCCGGTCATACCTATATGACCTTGAAGTTACTGTGGTTATCTCCTGCAGTTTGCCTCATGGTATGTTCATGAAAGTAAGACCTGGTTTGTTCGAAAAATAATCCTTTAAAACTACTAAACAAAATTTGCAGCTGCTCTCTTACCTCCCCAATTTTGTTCAGACAAATCTATCTCAACCTTTTTCTTTAATTGGTTCAACCACCTTATTTATTTGGAGAATCTGGAATTTTCAACGATTTTTGGATCAAAAATCTAATACGATCTTTGGACCCAATTTATAAAAATCAATGAGAATACATGGGTATTCTAAACTGTCAACACATGAAATGGTCACACTTCTTTCTGAATTGTCTGATGCGAATATTCAATTCTGCAATCCCCATGTTTTAAGCATTTCTGCACCCTGTGCTGTTATTACCTGCTCAAGCATTTTAATTCTTACTTATAAAAAAAAATATTTCTATACTTCTTCCGATATAAATGATTTATCTGGGTTCCGGTGTCCCATAGCGCTTCAAAAAATGTGTGTTATTTTAATACAATAGGAACGTGGGAAGTTCTACGAGGATATACATATCGGAGAAAGCTTAATTGTTTCTCTTGTCGATTTCTTTGAGGTTGATCTTTAACTTACAATATTTAACCGTCCCTTTGCATCCTATCGCCTCGACTGAAATTTTCACTGAACCCCTATTTCTACTTGTCCCCTCTTATTAAAAATTATCTGGCCGCCTATTTCGAAATGAGTAACCCCTGTTGTTGAATCTCTGATCACTATTTTGAATCTATTCCTCTCGAATCCTCTATTACTTTGACGGCTATTCTCATAAAAATTATTTCTACTGTTATTTGGTCTACGTCCTACTTCAGAATTCCTCCAGTTTTCTACCATTAGCATCAAAATTATTAGCAATCCTTATGCGCATTTTGACCTCGTCTTTTCTATATATTATCATTCTGTGAACCCCTTTTAATTGCAAGAATACTTCTTCGAATTTAGCCAAGACTTCCAAAGTTGTACCGTGTTCTGTGGATTGCGCACTTCCACATAATCCTGGATTTGTGGTTCGAGTCGAACCAAAATATGACCCACCAACTCTGCCTGGGACATTCCTAATTCAAACTTCTCTCGATTTTAATAGAATTATATACGAAATCACTTGGTTCCTGATTTCTTCCTGCTGTGACGCGTAAAAATTTAGATTGTAATTCTTTCTTATTTTGGACTGCGGAAAAGCTCGCTAATTCAGCCTTGAGCTGCGCAAAATCCGTGGCTGTATTTTGCATAACACCGATCCAAATATCGAGTACCACCTTGAGCCCTTCCCCTGAGATGACTTTTTAAGTAAGCACATGACAGATTACTTGGGATTTCAAGTAATCCTTTATTTGATTATTTGCTTCCTGAGAAACTCTGCAATGGTACTTCGACCCTGAAAAATACATTTTTGCGGTAGTACGTTACCCACCTGCATTACCTAACCTAGAATTAAAGTAGTCTGGTATACATTGCGACATAGCCACCTGTGATGACTATGTCTATTAGGATCCGCGTAAGCTAGAGGTGTGGGATTATCAAAATGATGAGGCATATTGATTCTTAATACAACTTTATTAAGAATAACTTATATTTACCAATTCTAATTGATCACTTTTCTTAAATTGAGAGTTAACACCCACTAAACCTTTATATTCAAGTCAGACGTTAACTAGACTATCATTTATCTTACTATAATAAATTAACTGATTCATCTAACTTCCTATACAAAATATTACCTTTGCAGAGTCTCCCCTTCCTTCAGTGATTGAGTAACACCTTATACTAATTTTATATGAACGTATCCTTATTCCAGCTATAGGACATCTAACTCTTGATCCGAATGATTCCACACTAAGTTATTCTAAACTTGCCGCTCCTTCTCATCAAAGCTTCTATCCTTTTAAAGTATATCTCATTTACATATTCTATTCGTTTGTCTTCTCGGTATTGGGTTGGAAAGGTTTTGCGAATAATCGTGGCCGTCAAAGAACATAGGAGTTATGTTAGAAGAAGGACGCGAGAGACGTCACAAAGTTACAATGCGATTTTAGTTATAAGGCGAACAAATTATCAAGATCTGCATTATATTTTGTATATAATTTCGAATATGACAAGCCTAGTGAAGTCCCTAAAAAATTACTAAACTTATTTTTAATTTTAAACTTATTTTGATAAATTAATTATCAAATGCTTTTTGTCAACTGATACATTTGTAAATATCTTACATTAATATGACTATGTATTTCATATTTTTATTATGTTAGAATGTATTTTGTTTTGTTTTCTTTAAATAAATTGAGAATTACTTTAAATCTTTTTAATTTCAACTCTTCGATTGTTTCAAGTGTTCTTCACGAAGAGTTATCACACCCCCGTATGAGGGCATCGCCGACAAGCCGTGAAACGCTGGTCTTCATCTTTTGAATAGTTTAAGCGTTTTTCTTTTCTTGAGAATAGATACGTTAGGCTGTTTTCGCCATATGTACGAGAGCGTGAACTTGACACGAGCACATTTTCAGACAGAAAAAATGCCTCATTTTTGTAAAATGTGTGACATTGTAACTCACGGTTTGTTTATAATATAGTAAGTTTTTTAAAAAATGTATTTCTAAAAATAATAAATTTTTCCTTTAACCTGTGAAGGATAGTTCGCCAGCGTTACGGTATAAGGGAAAAATGCAAAACACATTTTTAAAAGAAAATGTGTCAAACTCATATAAAAATGAGTATTATGATAAAATGAGCGGTTCGGTACAGGTTAGTGTAGCCAGAATATAATATTAATATTTGTGTGTGTGTGTGTGTGTGTGTGAGTACTTTTATATCTGAAAAAATATCCCGAATTCAGCCCCTATTCTTTAATATTAGCCGAAGATAGCCTTAAAAACGGAATTAGCAGAATCCGACTCGTATTATGTAACGGACCGTAACATATAATTGTATCTGAATTTTAGAAATTCAATTCTTGCTCTATTTAAATCAAGATGAGGGCTCTAAAAATGTTTTTTAACACAATCGAAGGTTTAATGCTGACTTAGGCATATCTGCACATTTGAAAAATATATATTCAAACATTTTTTAAATAATGAATGAATGAAGTAATGAGCTAAAATGAATATGTTCAAAAATATATTCACAAAAACACATTCAGGGTTTTATAGTTTGCCTCGATCATGTCCGGATTTCAAGTTCTTCCACAACCCATCTATGGTGATACGCCGGTTTGCTTTAATCACTTTCAAAATATCATTAACACATTCTGGTTACAGGAAAGTGTCAGCCCGATAGGTATCCGACAACTTCTGATATGACCGATCTTTGCCGAATTGCTATCGTGGGGTTTCTGCGCGTAAGTTAGAGGTGTGGATTCTCGAAATGATGAGGCATTTTAGAATTCTTAATATGAATTTTATTAAGAGTTTAACTTAAATTACTGGTATATCGAACAAACTTATATTAAGGGAGAATAAACCAAAACACGTAGCCGTAGTTAACACAGATCGCGCAATTGGATCACTTATCTATATAATTATATTGTTACGAATTTTGTGTAAATAGTGTAAAATAATTTGTATTTGAGTGTTTAATGCATTTATATTACTCTACGTTATGTTATTTCATGTTGTAAATTGTACCATTCACAAGCAATGCCGACCCTTACGTTATAATGGCGATCCAATGAGTAACTTATGAAATTTGGTAGAGCCAAGTTGGCATCATTTTTGGCGACCGTTGGCGGCCAATTTGGCTAATTTGGCGACCAATTTAAGTACCTTTTGGCGTCATTGGCGACCATGTTATATTTGGGTTTTTGCCACGTTATCCTTTTATAGTATATCCATTTAATATTCTTTTCTCTTCTTGGTATTGGGTTGGAAAGGTTTTGCCATTAATCGTGGCCGTCAAAGAACATAGGAGTCATGTTAATCAGAAAGACGCGAGAGACGTCACAACGAATATGTTTATAAAGAAATGTCGCTACATAAATAATTAAATTTTCATTAATTAATTTAGTGAGGCACTAAAATGAGAATGCATAAAATCAATAATATTTATACACATTATTGAATATGCAAAATATGTAATTAAAGTACTCTTTTATTCATAAATTTTAAGCTAATTATAGTATCAAAATTATTTTTATCGTTTAAAATAAGAAGTTTGGCATAAAATTTATAATTTAACATAATTTGATAATTTATAGATTATCTTAAATTATATTCAAACTTAATGTTATTTCTGAGAACGCATGAGAGTTATGTGCGTTTATAAAATAAAATGTCTAACTTAAATTTATTTCCATGCAGAAATTAATGTTGTATTGTATCTTATGCAAAGTAATATATAAATTTTATCTTCATGAAAAAGAATTAATGTAATTATACTTTTTATTTTAATAATGTAATTGAAATGCTCGTTGTAAAAAATAAGTAAATTTTTAAGTGAAAATATTTGGTTTTTAAATTTTGTTTAATATTTTACAGCCACAAAGGGGCTTATAATTACCTTAAAATATCAAATGGATTTTCAAATAATTTAAATTGGGCGAATTTTTTACCTTAAGAGACATTTCTATGTTTCATAATTGCTACAGAAAATTTTTAATCCTAATGTGTTATTAAAAATTTATTTTAAATTTAAAATTTTAAAGGTATTTAAGGTATTCATATTAATAATTTTATCATGTTCAACTACATTTCAGCTACAATATAGGCAATTGAATTTCCTCAAATATTATGTTATGCTTAGGGAAATAATTTAAATAAATATCTATTTATTTATCTATGTAAATTCAGAAGTATTTTGTCAAAAATTTGTATGAGAATTGCAATTCGCACGATAAGTATATTAAATATTACTAAGAAATTTAGTTAAAAATTATAGCAAACAGGACTATGTGTGAAACACAATAATATATACTAAAAACATTCAACTTGCTGTCTTTATAATTATAAAAACCTATGCACAGCATAAGTACAAATGATGGACTCGATTTTAAAAAATCCGATTATATCACAGTATTTCTCAAGCTTTCATTGTTTGCTACCCAATATTCAATCAGAATTTTCATTGCACTCCCCCTCAAAACAGTAACAATGTATTGAATTCCATAACAGTATAATTTAATGCAAAAGCTAAAATACTACTTTAACCTCTTAAGTTTCAACGGCGTAGATAAACTGCGACATAGCTATCCTGTGATGACCATGTCGTGCCGGTTCCGCGTAAGCTAGAGGTGTGGGATTATCAAAATGATGAGACATAGTAGTTCTTAATACAACTTTTATTAAGAATAACTTATATTACTTAAATTCTAATTTGACAATTTTAATTAAAGTG
>BMAV01002871.1:47418-58702 GCA_019973955.1 Trichonephila inaurata madagascariensis
CCCCCCCCCCCCGTCTAATTACTTAAATCACGTATTATTACTTATGGCTTTGACACTTATGTCGGAAGTAAATTGTTGACATCTTAGGATTCTTATCATTTTATTCGTCGTATTTTATCTAAGTGTGTTAAGGTATTCCTAAACTTCATTACGCAATATAATTCATAATATATGAGCAACTGAAAAAAAAAAATTTTTAATTAGTTTTTTATTGCTTTTTACCATTTACTAGATTAATCAATTTGAGAATAGTCTAATTGATGAAGAATATATTTAATAATTGTTCTCTTTTATTTGAATGATCTTTATTTTGAACAAATCTAATTTCAGAAAGAAATTTATTATTGACCTGTTAGTACTGTTAATAGAATAGTATTAAGGAAATACATATTACCATTAAACATTAAGGGGGTTCATCAATGTGACGGCCTGTTTTTTAAGCATTTTTAGGAAATTTGTCTTGTTGACCAGTAAAAAGATAGAACTTTAAGTTTTGTATCATTTATTTCTATGTGTTTTAAAAGTATGTCAGTGCTTCTCAAACTGTAGGGCGCGCCCCCTTGGGGGACGTGATAACCCTACAAGGGGGGCGAAAATATATCAAAAAGTCGAAAACAAAAGAATAAAAAAAAAATAATTTATTGAAAGGAAGCAAAACACAAAATACATTCCGACATAATAAAAAGTAAAATACACATTTACACTGATATAATACACTTATAAATGTATCAGAACTGCGCAATGTATTTCATAATGGTTTAACAGTACTAAGTTAAGAACAAATTTAATAATTACCAGTGACCCTATGAGCATGTCATAAAATAATATATAAAATTTAATACTTGTCTTGGTAATTTGCAATTTTGAATAAAATTACAAATTACCAAGACAAGTATAATGATAATTTATAATTAAAGTCGATGTGTAGCTTTACGTCAAATTATATTTCTGAATTCGAATGCACTGTTATTGTATGGAGGGGGGTGCGATGCTAATTATGATTGAAAATTGGGTCGCAAGTATAGAAAGTTTGAGAAGCACTGGAGTATGTATATAAATGTTTAGCCAAAAATGTCCAATAGAACGTGTAAGTTATAGGGCTCTGACTGAGTGAGTGAGTGAATATTAACGTCACACTGTTCAGCTTCACGAGGGCTTTATATAGGGCTCTGAATAAATCAGCCTCGAAGAAATGGTCGTTCCCTTTCTCCACGATTAAGGCTAATTGGCTTATCTGAAATAAAAATAAAATTAACGGTGTGTTAATCTATAAGCTTAAGTGCGCCAAATGAACTACACTCAATTGAAAATATTAAAAATTGGATTTTTGGTAGACTTCTGAAGAAAAAGTTTCGAATTTCATGGGTTTTTTTATTATGTTTTTTTAAAAAATATAGAAAAAATTTGAATTTTAGAATGAGCGTACTTCATTTGGTGCGAATAGATGTGCTGTGTCTACCCTATAAATTTGAAGTCATTCGGTCAAACCATTCTTGAGATATGAAGGAGGAAATTTTAAAAAACACAGTTTTGAGCAAAACTTCCGTTAAAACATTTGAACGTTGATTTCAGATTCATTGCTCCATGTATGTTCTCTGCCAACTGCAACGAATACGTCAACGGTCTAGCAGTTGCACATAGTTGTTCAAGTATTCAACTCGACAACTTTGTGTTACTTGTGTTTTTGTAGTAAGAATAAATTAAAAGCAAAAAAAAAAAAAAAACTTTTTTAAAAACAAGCTTTTATTTAAATGCTCTAAAAAGAATAAAATAAACTTTTCTTTTAAAACTTTTTCTTGCAATCAACTTATAAAGTTGTTACACAATTTATGATGAAAACGTTGGAGTGAGATTTACCTGCGTAGATAAACAAGCAAATTAAATAACTTGATCTGATTGATTTTAATTTTTAAAATTTTCAAACTAAGTAAATACGAGTACTTAAATCTAGCGACAAAATTAATCTCATAAATTGTGTAACAACTTTATAAGTTGATAGCAAAAAAAGTTTTAAAAGAAAAGCTTATTTTATTATTTTAGAGCATTTAAATAAAAGCTTGTTTTTAAAAATGCTTTTTTTTTTTTTTGCTTTTAATTTATTCAATACTAAGAAAATAATTAAATACTAAAATTAATGAGTTTTAAGGACATTTTAATAGTTTAAAGCATACAAGTAATATTAAACATGTATTATTTTATAGTTAGAACACGGGGATACGGGACAACTCCAATGAGGGTGAAAGAGGATATCGAAGATGTTTCTAGTGAACTGGGCAATAAGGGTTGAAGGTTGGTTGCACTTCTTGGATGAAACATCCAGAACTCTATTGCTCTCGGTGAGTTAGGATCTAATGAAACCAGTTCAACACCACCATAAAATGTGTTTTAAAGAGAGAATAACTTGAAATATTTTCAGAAATACTTTAAAAAATAAGGGACAACAAAAATTGAATCACTATAGAAAAAGTTCATTATATAGAAAATGCACATCGCTATAGAGAAGTTATTTTACGAAGAAAATCTTGAAATGTTCAAGGTTCCAGGAAAAATACGGAATATATAGGTTCGACTGTATTTCCAATTCTTATTGTGGAATTATTAGTATTAGTGTTTTTAAGATATGCAGTTTGTCCATGGTACTAAAATACTTCTTATTCGAGATGAAAAAGGCGGGAATTTTTCACTGAAGACTGATATATAAATTCTTGAAAATATTCGATAGAACAGAGATTGGTAGGGTAATGTACAACGTAGTGCTTGATAGGAAATGAAAATGGAAAGATAATCCAAAAAATTCGACATTATCTTTGTCCCCAATGCAATGTAAGAATGAGTATTACACCATGCTTCAAATTGCATATATATGCCACCGTGCAACCGTTTGAAAAAGAGAAAAGAACAGGAAATTTTTTTTTGTGATTATGAGAGATATTCTTTTAAGATTATGAAACATTTTTCATAGAATACAGAATGTACTTAAAAATAGCAAACTTGTAGGGTTTTCTGTATTACACAATTATAAAATGACAAATAGTGTGAAAACTTTAAAATTGAAAATTCTAATAAAATTATCCCATTTTCGCGTTCTGTTAAGTATTATGCTTAGTTATATGCAATAAAAAAATATGCCTTTTTTGGAACATTCTGGGCAAAAAAAAATCACCGCTTAAAGGTTTAACAGTACTTACAGCTCTAAAAAGTACGTAGCAGTAATTCTCTCAGGATCATAAATAAAAATAAAATTAGCAACATGTTACAATTACCTTAAACTTTTAGAGTCATCGTATGAGTAATATCCCTTCTGCGGGATAATTAATGTTTAAAAATATCTTATTTTTTAAGACAAGAAGAATAAAATAATTTTGTATGTAAAACTGGATGGTGCAGGAGAGCAAAATCAATGCTTGAAATGCATGCATTCTGGAGCACATTTTATACATTATTATTAGGCAAAACTGAATGAATTTAAAATGTTTGCAAAGAAAAATAAAAATAATAATAATAATAAATCTGATATAATTGTTCAAAAAGACTGAATTCTCTTAAAATTATACGAGGGTTGGGGCAAAAGTCATGGCAACTTTTCTTTTTTGCTTGAAGATACCAGTCCAATTGGAAAATGTAACATACAGACGAAAGTTCAAGGTGTTAACTACATGAGTGGACAACGAATATCACTGAAATATTGTAACACACTAATTTATTACGGTAGTATACAGGGCAATAGGGCCTTCACGGTGCAAAAGAATGAAAACGCAGTACACATAATGTGGACATAACAAACCTGTGCCTATAGACCCTTAATGTAATGCATGACCCTTAATGTAATCCATGAGCTGTTCGATGACTACACGTGCCAAGTCGGTCGGCACACCGACCGGTCGTCCCAAACGTTGCTCATCACTGGTTGACAAAAGTCCTTGCTGAAACTTTCCTATCCACAATGCTACTGTACGGTATGGTAGGGCATTATTTCCAAGGACTTCTACTAATTTACTGTGACATTCCATCGCATTTCTCTCTCAGAGAACGGCTATTTTAATGTAAGCGCGCTGCTGAACACGGGTTACTTCCATCTAGTACGACACTCACCAACTGACTGTTTTCATAGCCCTCGCTGAGCTACTCCCCGCCATCATAGAGCCATCCGATTGTTCTACATACACACTATGCCTGCAGAACTTCCACACGACACATATACGTTTGTGATCCATTCACATATCTACAAGGAAAAAAAATAGTTGCCATGACTTATGCCCCAACCCTCGTACATAATATATTTAACGACGAAACTCTTAAATTTCAGGCATATTTATGATTAAGACTGTGTAAGTTACAATAGCTCCCACTATAGCAAAGACAGAGCTTCTTGTGTAAGATAAAACGTCACATCCTGTAAAAACAAAGTCAGGTTTATCAAGGATTTCTGTTCTGGAATTTTCCTCTGAGGGAAATCTAAAGGAAATCCACCTCGAAAAAGCCTTTTTGTAAAATGTGTCCTTCAGTTTCTTCAGTTCAACTGGTAATGTCCCAGCAGTCCACAGAGTGCCTATCAAACACAGGAAAGAACATACACCGACAGTTGCTCCTTCTATTAGCTGGATTATATTTAGATCACCAATTAGATACCATCCAAGGATGCTGTAGCAAGACATTGAAGTCGCCACTATCAAACAGAAGGAGGGCGTAGAGAATATTTCTTGTGTAATCTTCAAAATCTCATCGATCTTTACCTTGTAGCGGAGAGCTTTAATTTGTTCTGACGGCCCAAATTCTTCTGGAGAGCTGAGAGCAATACTACGGGTGAGATTTCTGATAGCGTACGAACACCGTACGCAGATTGTGCAATACAAGGCAGCAATGAGACAGGGAAAAGTTGGATAGCTGAACAAACAAATGTACTCTTTTAACAATATCAGCACTATTTGAGCCCACTGATTTTCCACTTCCTTTCCAAAAGCATACTCAGCTGCAGTGAGTTTCTTGTCACACAAGACAGTTACAGATATAGCTTCAACCCAAGGAATAAGGTTG
Organism: Trichonephila inaurata madagascariensis; assembly: GCA_019973955.1. Taxonomy (NCBI): domain Eukaryota; kingdom Metazoa; phylum Arthropoda; class Arachnida; order Araneae; family Nephilidae; genus Trichonephila; species Trichonephila inaurata. The sequence continues at coordinate 52,453 of BMAV01002871.1, forward strand.
ATGACTAGAATCAATAAATTGAATAATCTTTCTTTAGTAGAAGAGGGTAAGTATTGCAATTTGAGAAGCAGAATGCTCAAGCGCCTTCTCTTACGACTCAGTAAAAAATGCATTAAAAAAGTAAGGGTTAGAGTGAGTAAAAGAGTTAAACTTATTTTTAACCCATTCGGTTCGAAGTTTGCTATTATTATAACCAAAAAGTCAACTGTTGTGAAAAGTAAAAGAAAGCTTACAAAGGGCCATACTTTCAACCTTCCTTCCGATGCTTGTACAAATCCAGCACAACAGACAAATATGGAAACGAAGCTTGGTATAGTGCTTTTCATTTCATTCCATTCTCTTTCTCCTAACAAACAGTTAGCATTAGGCAACAGTTTGGCTTTATTGAGGCGACTTTTACGTCGATTTAAGTTTAGAGGAGTTTTACATCCTTTATTTCTAGCTAAAAAAATTTTTGACATGCTGGCGATTCAGTTAATCTGCTCTTCCGTTCCCAAAATTTACACTATTCGCATTTTTCAAAGAAGAAAGCATTTCCCTCATTTAGTTTTATGTTTAATCACATACGTTTTATCAAAAAATAAATAAAGGAAAGTAGACTACAGTTTTTAATTGCGGATATCATAAAGCTTTTCTCAAAAAATCTATAAAATGGTTTCAGCTATAAAATGAAGTTTTGTGTTATTTGTTGTCATGACACAAGAGGCAATTTTTGGTATTTACTATTTACTTTTATAATTACTTCACCTTACTAAGCAATAACTCCCTTTTTTCAAAATTGATTCCTAAATACCACAAACAACAATAACTTGGTTTTTGGATTCCCGGAATAAACAAAGCGCAGCGTAAGATAACTGCCCTTAAAAATAAACAAACTTTTACGTTTCGAAATTGTAAATTGAAATGTGTTTCCGATATTTATAAATAAAGTTCTTCCGATGAATATCATTTAGACAAAATTTTATTTAATGATATGCCTATTTTTGCATATCCTAAAATGACTTTTTTTAAATAACTTTTTGTACAAACGTTTTATTACTGAAAACAATTTACTTACTCACGCAGCTATGACTACTCACGCTTTAAAAATGATTGCAAATTCCAGTGAATTTGATATATTCTATAAATGATCGCCAAACTTCATAATGAAGATTAACAATGACGGCTAAATGTTATAAATCAATACCTCTCAAAAATGAACATAGTATGCATGGAATTCATTATAAATACAAAACTAGTTTGTGAAATCCGGAACAATACCAAAATACCAATACCAATTTCGACCAAATGTAAACTCAGTTCGTTGTAAACAGGCCATACCGACAATAAAATCATTAGGAATTAAATTGTTGCTTACTACATGAATTTTGGAAGGGAGTATTCTAGAATCTTGTAGAAAAACAGGATTTTGTACTTCGTCTCGGACTGCTTCTGCAAATATTACTTGTGATGGATACAATGGTGGGTTTCTGGATGTATTTGCATTATTAATATTGGTTTGTGAACCAAGGTTACAAAGTGCAGTGAATTGATCCTTGACTATGATTATTGGAACATGTGAATTTTGTTCGTAAGAGATTCTCCTGATAATCGTGAAATTGGGTGAGTAGTTGTATCAGGAGTGCTTAGAAAAATTTGTTGTTAGATGTTATTGAATTGTGATTTTGGAGGCAATCAGCATTTACATGGCCAACATTTTTGCATCAATAACTCTTTATTTTCACTGTCAGTACTCTTAAATAAAGTACTTTTGTGCCTTTTGAGTCCATTAGTGTAAAAAATAGGTGATAAAACATGTTTGAGGTCAAAATTTGCATCAAAACTAGGATTATTTAATCTTTTACCAAAATGTTAAATTTATTTTGAGGTATTAAAATCTTTTCATAGGTAGTATGGAATTATCCTTATATTTATAGACGGTTTTACAATCATGTGAAATACAGTCGAACCTCTATATAACGAACCACTATATTGCGAATTTTTGCTGTATAGCGAACTTTTTACTGGAACCTTGAACATATCACGATTTTCTTCGTAAAATAACCTCTTTACAGCGAAGTTTATTTTCTAATTAACGAACTTTTTCTTTTGTGATTCAATTTTTGTTCTTCTTTTTTTTAAAGTAATTCTGAAAAAAATTTCTAGTTATTCTCTCTTTAGCACATTTTATGGTGGTCATAAATCTTTAACTGGTTTTATTAGATCCTAACTCACCGAAAGCAATAGAGTTCTGGACGTTTCATCCAAGAAGTGCTACCAAACTTCAACCCTTATTGCCCAGTTCACTAGAAACATCTTCGATATCCTCTTTCACCCTCATTTGAGTTGTCCCGTATCCCCGTGTTCTAACTATAAAATAATGCATGCTATGCTTAATATTACTTGTATGCTTTAAACTATAAAATGTCCTTAAAAAACTCATTAATTTTAGTATTTAATTATTTTCTTAGTTTTGAATAGATTAAAAGCAAAAAAAAAAAAAAAAAAAAAACTTTTTTAAAAAAAAACTTTCATTTAAATGCTCTAAAAAGAATAAAATAAACTTTTCTTTTAAAACTTTTCTTGCTATCAACTTATAAATTCGTTACACAATTTATGATATAAAAGCTTGTCGCGAGATTTAAGTACTCGTATTTAATTAGTTTGAAAATTTTAAAAATTAAAATCAATCATATCAAGTTATTTATTTTGCTTGTTTATCCACGCAGGTAAATCTCGCGACAAGCTTTTTTCATCATAAATTGTGTAACGATTTTATAAGTTGATAGCAAGGAAAGTTTTAAAAGAAAAGTTTACTTTATTCTTTATAGAGCATTTAAATAAAAGCTTGTTTTTTAAATTTTTTTTTTTTTGCTTTTAATTTATTTTTTACTTTATAATTATCGCTGGGCAAAGGTTTCTCAGTGTGTTAATCTTGACAACGCATCATTGTTGCAAGGTCGTTTACCGGTTAATTTTGAACAGTCCAGCTAATGCGTAATCAACCTTTTTTCCCACCAAACCACATAAATATGATAGATATTTCTCTCGGGCCATAACAAGAGGATAATGGGAAGGGGGGGGGGGATAAACCCTGTTAGACTAAAACAACACTGGATAATGCAAAATTAATTAAAATATTAAAACTCCTTTTTTTTTTTGCTTTTACTATTATAATACAATATTAAAAACGAAAAACAAATTTTTTTTTAAATACGTAATTTTAAACCAATTTTTTCAATTCTTGTGCAGAATTTGGGAAATACTATTCTAAAAACTAAAAAATATTTTCGTGCGATTAAACAATCATGGAGAAAATTATTAACGCACCGAGATGGAGTCGGCAAAAGAAAATGAAATTTTACATACGTAATGACAACTTTGACATAAGTAAATGATTAGAAAATCAAAGAAAAAGGATCAATTATTTCAGAGAAAAAGTCAAAAGAAAGGAGGATTTAATACCCTGTTGAACACCCTCTAGCGCGAATGCATGATGCGATACGATCGAGCATTGAGGCATACAAGCTCTTTATGATGTCTTGAGACATTTCATTCCATATTTGCTGTATCCTTGCCTCTAGTTCGTTCAAAATCCTGGGATTCCCAACTTGCCGTCCTAAATTATCCCAGATATGCTCGATTGGAGAAAAATCTGGGGATTGGGCAGGCAGAGGAAAGGTAGTAAGATGGGAATTCAGCTGAAACTAGTTTTCGTGTTGCAAATGGCTTTCAAAATAAATTATGCCTTAACAGAATTGTTTAACCCTTTATCTATCGACGGTACGTATAAGTACCACTCACTTTAAAACTACATACGATAACCATTTTTATGAATTCTCTGACGATACTTAGCAGAATACTTACATCATTGCCATGTGAGACCGAGCATTGTCTTGTTGAAAAATGGCTCCTGGGAGCCATTGCATGAATGGCAATAAATGCGGTTGCATGATATCATGGACATACCTCTGGGCAGTCATGGTACCACGGATCAATGGTAGGGGTGACCATGTAGGTAATGGCAACCCATACTATCACAGCAGCTGTGGGAGCGATGTGTGGCGGTAAAGCAAAGGTAGGATTGTGGCGTTCACCATGGGATCCGCACACACGAACACGATTGTCATCTTTGCTGATATTGAATCTGGATTTGCAGCTAAAGCATACCGGGTTCTATTCCACTGCAGTCCAGTTTCCTCGAGCCCGGTACCAGTCCAAACGGATGCTTCGATGATTGGGTGTCAAGGGCAGCTCACGTAATGGACGCCGCGATCCCAAATGTCCTTCAGCCAGGCACCTTCGTATGGATCGAGAATACCAAGGGCCCCTAGTGAAGGTGCTCCCTGTGCCGGGATGGCAGTCGATGAAGCAACTGTCTGTACGCGTACATTTCTAACGATGTGGTGGTCTTCTCGACAACTGGTCTGTCGAGTGCGTCCTGAGGCTGGTCTGCGTGTAAATGACATCTCGCGGATATACTAGTCCCAACACCTCCTCACAACAGAATCAGAGCGAACTAATTGACGAGCTACTCGCCTAGCTGGCCACTCAGCTTTCAACATGCCGATGATTCTCCCCCTTTCAAACTGCGGCAGTTGTTCATATTGTCCTCGGAAACGGTGTAATGACATGTTTACATCTTCTCCTGCTATGTAAACGACTCAGCACACTCAAACAAGCTTTGGTTACCTGTTTTACACTCCACCTGTCAAGCTTTTTAAGAATCGTAGAATGTTCACTTACTCGAGAGCTCTGATAGCGAGAGGGGAAGGGGAATTTACATGACAATATGTTATGCATTTAAAATTGTTCGTGCAAGGACATGAGGAAATAAACCTGTCTGACAAAGAAAAGAAACGAAAAAATTTCGAAACAGGGAATTTGAAGTTACACACTCGGTAAATGCCAGAGAAACGCTGAGCTAAGCGGAGGAGGNAGCTGCTCATGCTGTCTTCGAAAACAGCGTAATGGCATATCTACCTCAGCTCATGCTTTGGAAACGATTCAGCACACTCACATAAGCTTTGGTTACCTGTTTTATACTCCATGGAGAACGACCCGGCTAAAATCTACCGGCTATTGCGCAAACACGCTGCATTTCTTATCCTTTGCATATCTCCTCGACATGTACCTTCATGCCAAATTTCGTTACGATCCCGCAATTATTTCTTGGTGCGCTAATTTTTTTGTCCATGAATGTAATTTATTTTGTGTGTTTTATTTCTTATCTACGGAGTGTGTATTTGTTATTACATGTTATAATTGTTAAATCATGTGTCTGATATCTATTATATCTATGCAGATTCGAGATATGACTATGTCATGCAAACGAAGTAGAACCTCCGGGTCTAGAAATGAAGTCTTTAGATCCAGTTCAATCACGTCGAATGACAGTGGTGGGAATTTAACACAAGGCCTCAGTTTCTTTGATAAAGGGTTACAAATTTTAGAAAATATTGACTATAATTAAGAGCATATTTTTTCAACAAAACAGGAAATAAAAAATAATTTACATAATACGAGAAAATTTTACGGGAGAAGAAAAAAATCTTTCAACAGGCAAACTACTTTGTTAGATTTTATGAAGCCTTCTGCATCAAAATGCCTTCGATTTTCGATTTTAATTGTGTTATATCTAAGATTTATCAAATACTTTTAAATTATTATTTTCTTTCGGCTCTGGCCCCAATTAAAAATAATTTATATGCGAAATTATACCCAAATTTACGCAGTTATCATTCAGTCCCACCTGTCACGTAAGTTCGGGGTATAACTGCATCCTAAACGTGACTTTGATGTAATTTTGTATATACTGATGAAAATACGACATGCTATATATATATTTCATAATAGGAATTGTGTACTTGGCAAAATAATTGTATGCATCATTCTTTGTAAGGGATTTTACTGTTATCTAAACTTTTAACTGTATTCTAAACGTAACTTTGATGTAATTTTATACATACTGAGGAAAATATGATACGCTATATATATTTCATAATGGGAATTGTGTACTTGCAAAATAATTCTATGCATCTTTCTTTGTAAAAGTTTTTGTAACATTCTGTTGGAAAAAAATATTCTGTAACCATAAAAATATCAGAGAATTTGGATGGATTTAGATACAAATAATAATAAATTAGAATTTCCGTGAGATATTAGTACAACAAATTATCTTGTATTAGCATTTTTAAACCTTTTTAGTGCATAACTTAACTTCCTTATACATGAAATATGATCTATATATTGCCATAAATCTTATGAAAAA
>BMAV01002874.1:0-42105 GCA_019973955.1 Trichonephila inaurata madagascariensis
AAATTAATGTTTAAGCGTCGGGAAATGTTTCTATTGAAATGTAAATGTATAATATACATTTCAAAATGCTTGTATCTTTTTTTTTTTGTCCATTATATTTATAACAATATATATATTGTAATAATTTAGTTAATAAAATAAAAATAGTTTACTATGCGTGTCTGTGTTGTTTGTTTCATCTCAGTTTGATTTTACACACACAAAAATAATATTGAGTGAATAATTCTTTTTTTACAAACTATATCATGCAATTAAGAAAAGCTTTTAATACCATTATATTAGTAATTACATTAAGTTCTTTTTAAAAATAAAATTCTGACATTGCCTAAAATTAATTGAAATACAACAAATCCTTTTTTTTAAATACAAAATAAGATTTTCAATAATTTGTTGTTAGAGGAGTTATTGCTTAAGCAAAAAGCACCACCTATTGAAGGCATCAAAAGCTTGTAATACCAATATGTTACAATATTTTTTGAAACAAAATTCTGACATAACTTAAAAATAATTCAATTCAAAAAAGGTCGTTTTCCATTTCCAGTCATTTTTTGAAATTGTCACGGTGCTCAAATATTTTTTCGACTGACTGTATTGAACCGATGGTAATGACTGTAAAACGAGAGGTGAAACCTATTTTAGTTATTGCCATAGGCTAATAGTAATGGTGTAGAAGCACAGGCGCCCTAGAAACACCGCAGCATTGTACCGTTTCCTCAATTAGTGACATAAGCTAATGGTACCGTGGTACCGGGGGAGGCTACGAGTAATCTCATAGGATCAAATGGGATGAGGATAAATGAATGTTTCTAGAGTCCCACATTCAGACGGATGTGCAAACATCTTTGGGGGAAACAACCAAAAGAAGGGGGTTAGCTTTCAAACGAAACGAGCTTACATCTTGAAGAGAAGGGCAACAAATGGGAGGTGCATTAACCCGAGGGCCCCATCAACCATGGTCAAGTGAGGACCCACGGGAGGAGCTTCAACCTATAAAGTGACCGCGGCGCTCTGTAAGAACTGGCAAAAGTGGTAACTTTTTCAGGCAAAGGGCCCACGATACCTGGATTACCTTAGGACTATAAAACAATGATGCCCAAATTTTGTACGGTTTTGGGACACTTTTTAACAAAGACTGTAAAACGGGTGGAGGGTTTTGAGACATTTTTGACACATTGAACGGTAAGGACTGTAAAAACAGATGAGGGTTTTAAGACACACATTGAATGACTGTAAAAACAGGCGGTACACTCTTTAAAAAATGTGAGACGGTTTTGAAATACTTTTGACACACTGAATGATAAGGACTGTAAAAAGCAGGCTGTACACTCTTAAAAAAAGTTTTGACAGTTTTGGGACACTTTTATTGCAGTAATTACCATAGGCTCTAATGATAAAATTGTGAATATTCCAGGGTACCGAGAAATTTTTGAAATGACTCACATGAAAGGCAAAATTTAAAAACCACAGAAAAAAAGTAAATGCAACGAGAATTTAAAGCCACACAATAAAAAAATAAAAATTTTGAATTTTTTCAACTACGTGTAAGTTTCTTGGCATGTTTATCTTTACAACGAATCTGAAAACATTTGGGTCACATTGATCAGCATACTTCTCAGTTCACAATTTTCCAACAACAAATTATCCCTTTCAGTTTTAAACACATTCCTTTCGGCTTTAAAGGTATCTCTTTCAGATTTAAGAACATCTCTCTCAGTTTTCCACTCAGTTTTCTTGGATTTAAACTCATTTTTTAAAACCGTTTGGTTCCTTTTTTTAAATCCACCCCGGGGGGTTTCCAATAATTGTCCCTTTTTATTTTCTTTTTAAGGCCCTTTACCTGTTGCTTAGGGGAATAAAAGGGCAAAATTTGGGCCCGAGAATTTAAAGGGGAATACCCCGGTTTAAAATGTATTTTTTCTTGCGCCGAATCGTTACATTTTGTCTTGGCCTTGAAGGAAAGCGACAATTTAAAAACCCACCCCGGGGCCATTTTTAAAAAGGTTACCATTTCAAATTGCCCGGGGTCTCTAAACGTTGGGGGGATACCCCGGGTACCCCCTTGTTTCCCAATTTTTTTCCCGAGGCCCCCCTTGGGGAAACAGGGGCATAAAATGCAATGTTTGTGCCCAAAATTGCGGCATGAAAATGGGAGGTATGTTTCCCCCCTTCTACTTTTTTTGGGATTCTCCCGATCCCGTGGTTTTTTTGGTTGGCCCCAAAACCACAATGGCCCAGGCCAAGTGAAAAGATTCTTTTAAATTGCCCTTTTGGCATGTCCTTTTGGGGAAAATCATAACGATTTTGTGTTTCCAAACCTCTTTGGGCACACCTTGCTCACAGGCCGCTTTTTTGGTGTTGTTTTTTTACCCTCTTCACTTCCAAACCGCCACACAACACCGGGGGGGGTAAAAGGAAAAAATTTTTTTCCAAATCTTTTTATCCCCCCGAAAAATATGGGAAAAGTGGGTTTCACCATAATGTAAAACCCAATCCTTTCGAGACAGGTAGCGTTGGATGATACTGTGAACATCCTTCCCCAAAACCCCAAAGCTTCATAAATTATATTCCCCGGGACCCATGTCGGGTTTTTTAAACACTGAATGGAAAAACCTCGTGGGGTCTTTGCAAATCATGGATTTGTGGGACATTAAGATGAAAAAATTTGCTTTGCCGGGACACCTTAAAAGTAGTGGGGAAACCCGGGGGGGGTTATTTATCTTTTCCCATGAGCCACAAAAATTTTTTCAAACATTCCAAACCCTGCATCACATTCTCCGCCTTCATTTGCCCATGAGGCCAAGATTTTTAAACCCCTGCAAAAAAACACTTTTTTCGATTTTTCAAAAAAATGATCTTGCAAAAACATGTTTTTTTGGGTAGTAATGTCCAAAAAGGGCATGGATTCAAAAAAAAGGGACAGCAAAAAACCCAAAATCTTTTTATTTAATTTATATAAGTGTAAAACTTCTAAAAGGGGTTCGCGCCGCTTACTTGAAACCAAGAAAGAAAATAACTGTACAAAAATATGCTTGATATTTAAAGACCAAATGCAAAAAAAAAAATTAAATGTATTTATAAACATAATTATTATTATTATTTTAGATATTACTATTATCATGTAGCAACATAACGGTGTTTTGAAAGATTTGATGTAATTGGTACACAAATATTTTTTTAACAATGTTGGAAGCTTTGATGATAAAAAATATTTTTTTGGTATCAAAATATACATATCCTTCTCCATCCGCTAGGTTGTATTTCAGATTTTGCATCTCCCCACAATTCATTTAAACTGGTCACAATTCTCTTGCCCCGAGATCGAACGTGTCGCAAAGGTTTCAGTTGTAGATACGCATCCAATTTACAATCCTCTGGGACAATTCCTGGAGGATTCCAAAATATTTGACATCGGGCCCAAATGGAAACCGTTGTAGTGTTATATTTCATTATTAAACTGGGAAAACTTTTGAATCCACGCAGGATCAAGGCATGCAGAGCATCGGGCGTCACAGTTCTATCCTGGTTGAAATAGGGAGATACGAATAGACGGAAACGAATATTTTGTATGTAAATTAATCTAGCCTCGGTCCGTTGAAATTCGACATTGGCAAAGCGGTCCGAAGCATACGCATGAAATTTCAATCGAGTTCCTACTGGACAAGGTAAAATGTGATTGTCCACAAATGTGGGAAAAGTTATCTTGGGAGCATAAATGTAATAATATTTTTGACTCGATTTGTAAATTTCAATCATGATGTTGACTCGATTCAGTTGAAGGGTGGGGTTAGTGGTGTCTATCTTCTTTGTGCGGTGTGCCTCTTTCTGTGATTCAGGTACCATTTGTAGAGGGTGAAGCATGCACCCTTTGCAATACGGTAGGCAATAGGTACGGTAATTATATTTTAGTTAACTAATATAAAAAATAAAGAGGCTTGATTGTGATCACATCATTTATTTTTGTTGAAAAATTTAAATCATAAAATATATGTATTAAAAGTCAATTTATATATATTGGTATCTAACCGGAAGGAAAAAAAAAACAGAACGAGTAATTTGAATTTTTAAAGAAGTTTAAATTTTGGAGCATTAGCATAAATAGTATTTATAATATGAATGACATCATTTCCTGCATTATAAATAATTCTTTTGCTTTCATGTAAAATATGTAAAAAAACTTACAAAAATTTTTTAAACAAAAATAAGTACACAGTTAATGCAATCAAAAGCACGCGAATGCAAAAATCTTCATAAAAATTATTTTTATAATATTAATGAAGAAAATTCTTTAAATAATAAAGCAATCTAATAAATAAAAAATACTACAAAAATGTACATTTTAAATCAATATAATGAATAATAAATACAATACATATAAAAGAGGATTCAAATTTGACATTTGTTATATATTATAAGCACTGCAGATACATTTTGAGCAAACTTGATTTGAATGTATCGATTACTAACAAATTTTTTAAAAAAAGAATCGACATTCTGTATCGAAATAAACTTTGTGACAATTTTTCTAGGCATTTTCCGATTTGGCAAGAGGTAAGCTAAAAATGTTTCTTTTACTACAGAAAATATACAAAATAATTCATATTTTAAATTCAAAATAAAAACAAAAGGGAAAAAATAGCAATTATGAATTGTAAAAGAAAAAAATACACTTTCACCAAAGATTCCTTCTGGACATTAATAAAATAAACTTACATTCACTGGCTTTAAGAAAACCACTTAAGAAATGCTTATCTATTTATGAAATTCATTTAGTTTTAAAAATTACTTTTGTAAGAAAGGATAACCAAATTAATGTTCTGAAAATTACCTTTTTCTAATTATATCATCCCCCTGAAAAATATTTTACTTAAAAAAAAATGAGTTTTTAAAAGTAATAATTTGTGGAAGGTAAAAATCAAAGAAAAATTTCTTTTATTTTTCTAAGCATTCCTTCCACAAATTAGCATCAAATTGTATAATTTCAGTATAATAGTTTTCTATTGAATCAAAATTTTTTTTTAGCAGAACTACAAACAGACAATTTGTTAACTTACTGACAGCCAATTGGCATTGAATTTGATAGTAATATTTGCGAGTTTTTTTCAAGGCAAAGATACCATTGGAATTGATTAAACAAAAATCAGGTCTATTATATATTAATTCTTGTACAGAATGACTCTATTTGGATTAAAAATGCATTTGATCTCCATTAACATGTAGTCCTCACCTGATCTAATTAATCCATCTGGAGAGGCAGCAATATACTGCTCAAAAGGATGTATAACTAAACCAATTTGTTGGACTACATTTTGTGGATTACGTTGTTGGACAATATACCAGATGTAATCTTCATGTTCCAACCTGTACGTTGCAGCCGGTAAAAATTCAACAAACCATGTTTTTTTTCAAAATTTGAGAGGCTAATGTTTTAAAATCAGCTACTCTCAAAATAATTAATCACAATCCTTCTTTCTAATGCTAATATTTCCTCCATGTTCCTATAGTAATTTTTATGGAAAAAAAAAAGTGTTGCATCAATATCTAATGCAGGCAAATTTTCTGCACACTTTTGACTGCATACAGCAGCTGGCAAAAGGATAGATTTTTCCAAAATCACTTCACTTCCATTCTTCTTTACCTCCATGAAAGGGCAAAAATTTATTTCATTGTAGTCAAAATTTGTATTCACAAGCCTTCGTTTTGAAGATTCACCCTTATAAATTTTGCTAGTTTCCTGTGGAACCTTTTAGCTGGCTTTGGATGGTGCCAAGTTTGCAGCCGTTCAGTTGACACATAAAACAACTCGTTTCTGACGTAATTTTCAATTGCATGGAAGCAATGCAAAAACATGTTTGCAATATGCAGGAGCACTCCCTGCAGGACAAGTGCATTTTGCAGTGATTATCTGAAATTAGAAAGAAAGAGTATTATATATTTTAAACAAATAAATTGTAAAATTAAAAATTTTAAGCATGCATGGTGTTTTATATTTACATAACATTCCGCTGAACAATAAACAGGCAAATATGTTTTAGAATTTGTGCCAAAGTTTATTGACAAAATGAATACTTCATTTTCCAAATCGATTAACTCCATAAACCAAGAAGTTGAGAAAATGATAAAATATTGTGTATGTATTGTTTTTTAAAAATCCTTTTACATTCCAAATTCAAAAAATATGATGTAGACTGTATCACTGCAGGTGCATCTGTCATCTAATGACATACAGAAAGTATAAGGTAGAATATACTTGGATTCAATGTTATTTTTCGTGATCAAGGAGTTAATCAATTTGGCAAGTGAAAGAAAATTAGTATTCAAATTCAGTATTCCAATTATTTTTTCTTACTGAAAAACTTAATCATATAAATATCTGTTTTATTAAAGATTTTAGCAAAAATGAATAACTATTCTGTTATCAAATTATTTAAGGTATCTGCTTACGTTCGGAGACAAGTTTTCTAAAATGCAATGCCCCCAAAAATTTTATATTTTGTAGGTGCTTATGACTTAAATTAATGAAAACATCAATCAAGAAATTATATAACAATTTAAATTTATTAAAATGTGGAATTTTAGGTAACATTTGATGAAAATTATATCAAATTTCAAAACACTTTACACAGAATTCAAAGCCATAAAATTTAAACTATTTTTTTACTGGCAAAACTTAAATAAGATTTTAAAATTAAGAGAACTTAGATTTTAAAGGCTATGGAATAAAATATAAAAAATATGTACAATTACAAAAAGTTATGGCTTCTTTTACATTCTCTTACAGAAAATTTTATGATAATGCAGGGTGTTAAAATAATTTGTTAAAAATAAATTTATTGATGTTAGAACTAAGCCGGTAACTCATTGCCTTTTACTTTATAAATAACATGTATACAAAATATGAAAGAAATACATCAATAAATGTTTGAGGAATCAGGTTTTAAGCAACATAATTTTGAACAAAAAATTTTTTAAAAAAATACAATCTACATTAAGTTTTGATTATTATATTACTAAAATAATACATGAAGTCAGCTATATAAAACTCACCATTTTTTTAGCATAGATCATCCTCGTTCTCTGTGTTATTAAATTTCTTTTTTCTGGCTGCTCAATTTTCTGTACTACACAAAATAGCACAAACGCAAAAAAAAAAAATTTTAATTTCAGCCAAACATTAATTCAAAAACGTAGGTAGATGACTATGCTAAAAGACATGCAAACTATATATGTTGACAATTAAGTAGCAATACATGGTTCAAGGCTAATAATGATAGGATACTCATAAGAACATAAACATGAAAAAACACATTAACCCTTAACTTCGCAATGTCGTGTTTCTGCAACACATGATTTATTTTAATTTAACAGACTCAATAGTTTTTTTAAATATCTACAATACTTTTTGAAAAAAACCAATAAAAACATGCTAATTTTGAATAGAGGGAAAGTACATTTTTCCAGAAATCTCAAAAAAAAAAAATTTCTGGGGCCCCTAAAAAACTGTGTTTTTGCTATAAAAAAGAATCCATTAATTTTTTTCCCTTCTTCTTGTTTATTGATGAAATAAATTACCAGGTAAAAAATTTTAAAAAATTTTTTTATGATGAATACAAAAAACCCTCATATAAAAAAAGTTTTGTAATTTTTACAGCATTATTGTGAAAAGGGTTGCACCCTGAACAAAAAAAACATAGACTGAAATTAAATTTTTAAAAACAGTTTAAATTTTTTTTGGGGGTTTTCATATTTTTCCCTTTTATTTTTAAACTTGAGAACTATTTGGGATAAAATTTTTTTCATAGAAATTTTAAAAAGGGGGTTAAATGTCACTGGCATAGCTAGACCTGAGGGAGCCCTAAAAATTTCCCCCTCAGGATTTTTTTTAGGTATAAGACCCTTTCCCATAGTGGGATTGAACCACAAAATTGGGCCCCGTATCATTGATAGGGTTTTAAAAGGGTGGTAGCAAATCCCCATTTAAAGGGGTAAAGTTATTGCTTATAAGTCTGTTTTTTCCCAGTCATGAGTTTTTTTATAATGATTTAATATAAAAAAAATTTATATTAATTTTTCAAGTTTTTTGGGAGTCAGCTTTCAAAATGTTTTTCCTAAAGAAATTTTATTTTAAAAACCTTCTTTTTAAATTATTTTTGTAATGTAAGCCGGGAAAAATTTTTTCAAAAAAAACAAAGATGCATTGCTAAAATTGTCGTTTTTTTTATTACTATAGATCCAGGGATAGAAAAGGGACACAGTCAAAGGGGTAAATTAAAACTTAATTGCAACCCGAGATGTTCTTTTTAAAACTTCAGATTCCAAATGGGGAAAAAAAAATTAAAAAAAAAAAGGGAAATTTTAAAAAGTAGCATTAGATCTTTTCTTGGTGACCTCAAAAGGGTGATTTTTTCTGTGGAAGAACTAAAATTTCATTAAACAATTTAAATTTCCCCAAAAATTTTTTTTCATATACATTGAAATCTGTATTTTACAAAGAGTATTTTAATTGGAATTTCCTTTTTTTGCTATCTGTGGGGAACTTTTCAATTCATACCCGATAGGGCTAGCTTAAACTAAAAAAAAAGTTCCCAAAAAAATCACCCCCAAAATTTTCCAAGTGACACATTAATCCCAAAACTTTAACCAAAAAAAATAAAAAAATGTTAGAAAATTAAAAAAGAAAAAAATGAATAAAAATTTTTTAAAAAAAAATCTAAAAAGAGTTTAAGAAAAAAAATTCCCCGAAAAGGATTTGAATTTTTAAAGAAGAAGGCAAAGGGCAACAAAAACTGAAATTTAGGAAAAAATTTCAAAAAAATTTTAAATTTCCCATAAAAAATTTATCCAATTATTTAAGGTATCTGTTTTCGTTTGGGGACAAAAATTTTTTAAAAAAAGCCATGTCCCCCCAAAAAAAAACACAAGAAATTTTATATTATTTTGTTGGTGCTTATGACTTAAATTAATGAAAACATCAATCAAGAAATTATATAACAATTTAAATTTATTAAAATGAGGAATTTTAGGTAACATTTGAGAAAAATTATAGCCAATTTCAAAACACACTACATGGAATTCAAAGCCAGATACTAAAACTATTTTTTCACTGCAAAATTTAATAAATAAGATTTTTAAATTAAGAGAATTTAGATTTTAAAGGCAATGAAATAAAATCTATAAAATGCATGTACAATTACAAAAAGTTATGGCTTTTTTCAAATTCTCTTACAGAAGATTTTATGATAATGCAGGGTGTTCGTTATAATAAATTGTTAAAAATAAAATTATTGATGTTAGAACAAAGCCGGTAATTCATTGCCTTTATGATACTTTATAAATAACATGTATACAAAATATCAAAGAAATACATCAAAAAATGTTTGAGGAATCAGGTTATATATTATAAGTAACATAATTTTGAACAAAAATTTTTTTAAAGAAATACAATCTACATTAAGTTTTGATTATTATTTTACTAAAATAATGCTTGAAGTCAGCTATTTAAAACTCACCATTTTTTTTAGCATAGATCATCCTCGTTCTCTGTGTTATTAAATTTCTTTTTTCTGGCTGCTCAATTTTCTTTACTACAGAAAATAGCACAGAGGCAAAAAAAAAAATTTTAATTTCAGTCAAACATTAATTCAAAAACGTAGGTAGATGACTATGCTAAGACATGCAAACTATATATGTTGACAATTAAGTAGCAATACAAGGTTCAAGGCTAATAATGATCGGATACTCATAATAACATAAACATGAAAAAATCACACAATAATGTAATTGCTTTATATATGTCTGCTTTTCCTAGTAATGAGCTTTATTCATAAAAATTATTCTATGAAAAGAACAGTTTTAATCTTTAAAGAGCTATTTGGTGAAAAATACACATATTTTTAGTATATTATACAATAAAATTGTGATAAATGATCAAACTATATTTCGACAATTAACTAGCAATTTCAAGGCTAATAATGATTGGATACTCATGAAAATACACACCTTAACCCTTAACCTCGCGTTGTTGCATTTCTGCAACATATGATTTGGATACTCATGAAAATACACACCTTAACTCTTAACCTTGCATTGTTGCATTTCTGCAACATATGATTTATTTTAATTTAACAGACTCAATAGTTTTTTTAATTACCTACAAATTATTTATCGGCGGAAAAATATTACTGCAACGAAATACATGCTATTTTTGTCAGTAGATGGAAGTAATTTTTCGAAATACACACAAAATAAAACTCTGATGCCTCAAAACTTGTGTTCTTTCTATAAAAAATTCATTATATTTTATGCTTACTGTTTTTATTATAAAAATTACCTTAAGAAATTCAAACATTTTATGATGAATACTAAAATCTTCATATATAAAAAAGTTTTTTCAGATCAAGCATAAAATGTTGCACTTGCAACAAACAAAACAATGATTGAAATTATATTTAAAACTGCATTTATTTTTGTTTTTCATATTTTTCCTTTTATTATTAGAAATAGTTGATATATTTTATATAAAATTTAAAAAAATTGAAGTTAAGGGTCACTGGCCTGCTAGACCTGGGGGCCCTTATTCACAAAATTTCCTCAGGTTTTTTAGGTATAAGAGCCTTCATGTGATTGAACTCCATTTAGGTCCGTATCATTGAAAAATTTTCGGTGATAAAATTAAGGGTCAATGTTATTGCTTATAAGTCTGCTTTTTTCCCTCATGAGTTTTTAATGATTTATTAAAAATTTATATATTTTTTATTTTTTTTGGGGAGTCGCTCAGTTCTGTTTTCTAACAAAAAAATATTTTAAAATCCTTCTTTGAAATTATTTTTTGTAATGTAAGGGAAAATACCAAAACAATGATGCATTGCTAAAGTTGTCGTTTTATTTATTACTATAGATCCAGTATAGAAAAGGACACAGTCAAAGTGTAAATTAAAAACTTAATTGCTAACCTTTGAGATGTTCTTCAAAACTTCAGATTCCAAATGGAAAAAGAAATTAAAAAAGGAATTTAATAAGTAGCATTAGATCTATCTTGGTGACCTCAAAAAGGGTGATTTTGTATGGAAGAACTAAAATTTCATTAAAAATTAATTCCAAAATTTTCTTTCATATAGATTGAAATCTGTATTTTTACATAGTATTTTATTTGAAATTTCCTGTTTTTCATCTGAAAGTAACTATAAATTCATACTGATAGTCTGGGATTACTCTAAAAGTTAAAAAAGTCACCAAATTTCCAACGACACATTAATTACACTTTAAAAAAAGAAAAAAACAAATGTTAGAAAATTAACAAAGGGGGAATTGAAAAAAAAAATTTTAAAAAATAAGATCTAAAAGCTTTTTAAGAAAAATTCCCAGAATGGTATTAGAATTTCTAAGAGGGGCTAGGACAACAAAGACGAAAATTGAAAGTTATCAAAAACTTTAGTTTCCCATACAAACATTTATCCAATTATTTAAGGTACTGCTTACGTTGAGACAAGTTTTTAAAAATGCCATGCCCCCCCACACACACACAAAAAATTTTATATTATTTTGTTGGTGTTTGACTTAAATTGAAAACATCAATCAAGAAATTATATAACAATTTAAATTTTTTAAAAATGGGGGAATTTTTTAGGTAACATTTAAAAAAAAATTATAGCCAATTTCAAACATTCTACATGGAATTCAAAGCCAGATACTAAAACTTTTTTTTCCTGAAAAAAATTTAATAAATAAGATTTTTAAATTAAGAGAATTTAGTTTTTAAAAGGGAATGAAATAAAATCAAAAAATTTATTACAATTAAAAAAAAGTTATGGTTTTTTTTCAAATTCTCTTACAGAAGATTTTATGATAATGCAGGGTGTTATATAATAAATTGTTAAATAAAATTATTGTTTAGAACAAAGCCTTTTCATTGCCTTTATGATATTTATAAAAAACATGTATACAAAATATAAAAAGAAATACATAAAAAAAATGTTTGAGGAATCGGTTATATTAAAAAAAAGTAACATAATTTTGAACAAAATTTTTTAAAGAAATACAATCTACATTAATTTTTATTATTATTTTACTAAAAAATGCTTAAGTAGCTATTTAAAACTCCCATTTTTAGCATAGATCATCCTCGTTCTGTGTTATTAAATTTCTTTTTTTGGCTGCTCAATTTTTTTACTACAAAAAAATAGCACAGAGGCAAAAAAAAAAATTTTTTTCAGTCAAACATTAATTCAAAAACGTTAAAAATGACTATGCTAAAAAACATGCAAACTATATATGTTACAATTGAGCAATACAAGGTTCAAGGCTAAAATTTTGGGGGTACTCATAATAACATAAACATGAAAAACACACAATAATGTAATTGTTTAATATGTCTGCTTTTCCTAGTAATGAGCATTCATAAAAAATTTTCTATGAAAAGAACTTTTAATCTTTAAAAAGCTATTTGGTGAAAAATAAAATTTTTAGTATATTATACAAAAAAATTGTGATAAATGTCAAACTCTTTTTATTTCGAAATTAACTAGCCCAATTTCGGCTAATAATGATTGGGTACTCAGAAAATAACACCTTAACCCCTTTTTCCGGTTGTTGCATTTCTGCAACAAAGATTTATTTTAATTTAACAGACTAATAGTTTTTAATTTCCTACAAATTATTTATCGGGGGAAAAAAATTACTGCAACGAAAATAATGCTATTTTTTTTCAGTAGATGGAAGCATTTTTCCCGAAATCACAACAAAAATAAAATCTTTTTGATGCCTCAAAAAAATGTGTTTTGTTTTAAAAAAAATATTATATTTTATGCTTCCCCGTTTATTGATGAAAAAATTACCATTTAAGAAATTCAAACATTTTATGATGAATACTTAAAAAACCTCATATAAAAAAATTTTTTTTAAATTTTCAGATTTTAGCCAATGTTGCCCTGCAACAAACAAAACAATGATTGAAATTATATTTAAAACTGCAATTTTTGGGTTTTTTTTTTATATTTTTTCCTTTTTTTTTACTTGAGAACTAGTTTATATAATTTTTCTAGAAATTTGAAAAAATTTGGGGGTTGGGTCACTGGCCTCTAGACCGGGGGGGGGCCCCATATCTTTCCTCAGGGTTCTTTTTGGATAAGAGCCTTCATAGTGGGGTTGCAACCACATTTGGGGCCCCGTATCATTGTTGCATCGGTGGTAGCTACCCCCGAAGGGTCAATGTTATTGCTTATAAGTCTCTTTTTTTCCCCGTCATGAGTTTATAATGATTTAAAATAAAAATTTATATTTTTTTCAAGTTTTTTTTTTTGGGGGGTCAGCTTTCAGTGTTTTTCCTAACAAAATTTTATTTTAAAAAAACCTCCCCTTTAAATTATTTTTTGTAATGTGGAAAAACCCCAAAAAACAATGATGATTGCTAAAGTTGTCGTTTATTTATTACTATAGATCCAGTATAGAAAAAGGACACAGTCAAAGTGTAAATTAAAACTTAATTGCTAACCTGAGATGTTCTTCAAAACTTCAGATTCCAAATGGAAAAAGAAATTAAAAAAAAGGAATTTAATAAGTAGCATTAGATCTATCTTGGTGACCTCAAAAAGGGTGATTTTGCTGTGGAAGAACTAAAATTTCATTAAAACAATTAATTCCCAAAATTTTCTTTCATATACATTGAAATCTGTATTTTACAAAGTTAGTATTTTAATTGGAATTTCCTGTTTTGCTATCTGTAAGTAACTATCAATTCATACTGATAGTCTAGCGACCACTAAAAGAAGTTCCCAAAAAGTCACCAAATTCTCCAAGTGACACATTAATCAACACTTTAACCAAAAAGAATAATAAATGTTAGAAAAATTAAAAAGAAAAGTGAATAAAAATTTTTAAAAAAGATCTAACCAAGCGTTAAGAAAAATTCCCGTGAATGGTATTAGAATTTCTAAGAGAACGAAGGCAAGGACAACGAAGACTGAAATGTTAGAAAGATGTCAAAAACTTAAGTTTCCCATACAAACATTTATCCAATTATTTAAGGTATCTGCTTACGTTCGGAGACAAGTTTTCTAAAATGCCATGCCCCACACACACACAAGAAATTTTATATTATTTTGTAGGTGCTTATGACTTAAATTAATGAAAACATCAATCAAGAAATTATATAAAAATTTTAAAATTTTTTTAAAATGGGGAAATTTTTGGGTAACATTTGATGAAAATTATATCAAATTTCAAAACTCTACACAGAATTAAAAAGCCATATATTTAAACTATTTTTTACTGGCAAAACTTATAGCCCAAGAGCTCACGCACTGCCGGGCCCTTTCGTATTTTAAAAAAGTGAAAATTTCTTTGCAGATGTCATCAACACGGGTTTAAGAACGATCAGCAAATATGGAGTTTGATTGTGATTACTTGAAAGGGTTAACAGGTAGTAAAGGTGCATAAAATAGTACCTCAACTTCCAAAAAAGTATAAGCTAAATTTTTTTATATTTTCTTCGAATAACATTAGAAACCCCGTCATAACATTGGGGACACTAGTGTAGTTGAAACCCCCTTGCCAGACACCCCTTTAACTTAAAAAAAATAATAATTATATTTTTGTTATAGTATAAAAGCTGAATTTTATATATGTTACTTGGGGACCTAAAAAAAGATGTCCCCCAAAAGCTGGACAGTTTTAATGGTTTTACATCTTGCCAGACACATTGAAAGTCTGCTGCAGGTGTGAGTTTAAGGCAACCGTTCGCGGATGCTAGTGATATAGGGCGTAGTCTATTAAGTCTAAGAAATCCAATGAAAAAATAGTTATTACTTTTATAAGTATCTTATATAAAGTATAAAATATTATTTTATTATTACTAAGTACAAAAAAAGTATTATTACATGTAAAAATAATCCATCATTTTCGATGATATTTTCATCGTCACTACTAATCCTATGAAGAACTGTGAAATATCGTCATTCCACATTGAAAATGAAAATATGAAAGAATTGATGATTAATTACAATATTTTCAAGCAAAGATGTTTCAATGGTGAGCTCGGTAAAACTTCACAATTTTACTTGATTTACATCAATCTTATACATCATTACTTGGACCTGTCACGGAGCATTTGCACTGGGGATTTTGAACTTTTCATATCAACACATTGCCTAAAATTACAAATATATTTTTTACATGCAGTGACGGGGCTTTACGTGATTATATATTTCACAGCCATCCCCCTCGATATGCAGATTAGCTAGTATATATATATATATATAGTGGAAGTTTAGTAATCGTAAAGAGAAGGAAAGAAGCAGAGTTGTGGAAAGCAATGCTGTTACGGTAAGGATCGGAATTTAGACGTATGATTATAGGACAGACATTAGCTATTAAAATAAAATAATGAAGTTAGGATTCTTAAGATAACTTTGAGTAAAGTTAAGCTATTGGATTTCATGCGCTTATTTACATAGGGTTTTAAGCTATTGTTATATCACTCTAGATTTTCCCTCTATAGTTGGCTTGTCTTAGATTATTATATTTGGTAATAATAAATTGGATTTCTCATGGTTAGTTTGGGTCATCAATCTTTACCTCCTACAAATTTAGGTCGAGTAGATGACTTCCCCAAGTGGGAGGCCATTACAATGCGACTAACAAAATTATGCCTGGTGGACCATCAAATATTATGATAATTTGCTGAAAGTTGCAGAAACCCATCCTGACTTAAACGAAGAATTTAAACAAAGTTGCTTTGGTATCAAACGGGCCACTAAACTATTTTCTAGACAACCGATTGACCTGGTGTTAGAGCAAACTATAAATGCAGACGCTGCTTGAAGTCTCACAAGTGTTATACACTTAACAAATTCAATTTAGACACGTCATTGGTGGGCTCGTAATCATGATGTTGGATCTACGATTATAAATCAAGTTTATCTAGAACTAGGACTGCCAACTCATCAAGATGTTTCAACAGACTTAAATCTTCATATTATCCAAAAAAATACCAAACAATTGAAACAATTTATCGCTACCTTCGATCGATTTATTAATACTTTCTGCTCAGAAGTGCCCAAAGACCAACAGATAAATATTTCATCTGGAAAATCCACATCACCACCCGGTAAAGGCATTCCTTTTAAATATTGAAAAAAAGGAGATTATCAACGTAAAACATTTTTTTCCGAATATTTATCAGATACTAACAGATTTGAAAAAGATATGAAGAAAATGTCCATTGACAATTTCTCCAAAGATTATGAAAAAAAGAAGTTCAAGTAGGTGGTAAAATTCATGAAATTAAAATCCAAAGGATTTATTTGGACGCATGCTGGGTATCTCTATGGATTACAATGTAGACATTTCAAAGATTTTGTCTTACCCAATGACCTCAGTAGCATTGCCCATGTACCATTTGGATGGCACTATTTGTAAGACCGATAAATCTGCTTTGATGAAATGCCTAGAGAAAGAGGTCCAGCATGAGCAACCACATGAAATAGATGTTCTAACAATTGATAGTTTTTTTCCTATGAAATACAATTAAAAATGATCCAAAATCATTTGGCAAAAATTTCAAAACAATTGTTGCAAATGGGGAACTCAATTATTAACATTGAGAATTGCCGTGATCTTTGATCAATACTTTACACCAGGGGTGTCCAACCCAAATGACCTTGCGGGCCACTTCGAAAAAACATTATGATCTCGCGGGTCGCACAGAAAAATATGAACCTTTACATCATCTTTGGAAAAAAAACCATTTATTGGAGTGAAACTTTAAAACAAAATGAATTATTATTATTGTTTTCATTATTTTTCATGTATACAGACATAGATAATATAAAAATGTTAATATAATGTAATAATAAAATGATCAAATAATGTTTAAAATATTACAATTGCTATTTTCTTGAAAATTAAGGAGCTCCTTTTGAATTGATCTTTCGTTACTCATTGTTGAAATTTGATTGTGCTGTCATTCTCAAACGATTAGTATACGTTGCCTTTTGTCTTAACCGTAATGAATAATTTTTTAAAACTTTATAAAACATCTTTGACTGCCTCTTGCTTTTTGGGAACTCCAAACAGAAAAGGAGGAGGAGAAATGAAAGTCGCACACACAGAGAATCATGTACCATCCATAGGAAAGGACATGCATAATGCAATTCGGAAATTATTAAAAAAGTAATTTATTATAGCAAAATCAAATGTAACTGTTTGACAAAATATAAATCTATTTTAATCTAAAGGACGTTTCTATTATCAAAAAGGATTTATTTTAAAACAAGAACAGTTAACAGGCAAATACACATTGTAGATATAATATATATATATATATAAATTTCCCCATAAATAATTTTCGAATTGAAAAACCTTTAAAAACCTGATATTTAAAATTTTTTTAAAGAGTCGGTGGTCCGCATTTTACGTACTGGTGGGCCACATGCGCTGCGGTTGAACCCCTGTTTACATCGATCAAAGATTACAGATTTCCAACAGTGTAATAATACTTTTTTGTACTTAGTAATAAAAAAATAATATTTTATACTTTATATAAGATGCTTATAAACGTAATAAAACTATTTTTTCATTGGATTTCTTAAGCGATCGCAATAGACTAAACGCCCTATATCACTAGCATCCGCTTAAACAGTTGCCTTAAACTCACACCTGCACCAGACTTTCAATGTGTCTGGCAAGATGTAAAAACCATTAAAACTGTCCAGCTTCTGAGGTAACATCTTTTTATAGGTCCCCAAGTAACATATATAAAATTCAGCTTTTATACTATAACAAAAGTATAATTTTTTTTATAAGTTAAGGTGTGTCTGGCAGGGGGTTGCAACTACACTAAGTGTCCGGCAATGGATGACGGGATTTCGAATGTTTTTCCAAAGAAAATATAAAAAAATTGAGCTTTATACTTTATGGAAGTTGAGGTACTATTTTATGCACCTTTACTACCTGTTACCTGCGCAAGTAACCACAATCCATACTCGCTGATCGTTCTTACCTGTGCTGGTGACATCAGCAGAGAAACTTTCAGCTTTTATAAAATAACGAAGGTCTGGCAGTCGTGGGCTCTTGGGCTATTAAGAAATAAGATTTTAAAATTAAGAGAACTTAGATTTTAAAGGCTATGGAAAAAAATCTAAAATATATGTACAATTACAAAAAGTTATGGCTTTTTTGACATTCTCTTATAGAAAATTTTATGATAATGCAGGGTGTTCGTTACAATAAATTGTTAAAAATAAAATTATTGATGTTAAAGCTAAACCCTTAACTCATTGCCTTTATGATACTTTATAAATATATATATAACAAGTATACAAAATATGAAAGAAATACATCAATAAAAGTTTGAGGAATCAGGTTTTAAATAACATAATTTTGAACAAAAAAAATTTTAAAAAAATACAATCTACATTAAGTTTTGATTATTATTTTACTAAAATAATATTTGAAGTTAGCTATTTAAAACTCACCACTTTTTTAGCATAGATCATCCTCGATTCTATATGTTATTAAATTTCTTTCTTCTGGCTGCTCAGTTTTCTTTAGTACACAAAATAGCAAAGGCAAAAAAAATTTTAATTTCAGCCAAACATTAATTCAAAAACGTAGGTAGATGACTATGCTAAAAGACATGCAAACTATATATGTTGATAATAAAATAGCAATACATGGTTCAAGGTTTTAATAATGATGGGATACTCATAACATAAACATGAAAAAACACACATTAACCCTTAACTTCGTGTTGTTGCATTTCTGCAACACATGACTTATTTTAATTTAACAGACTGAATAGTTTTTTTAATTACCTACTAATCACTTATTTGAGAGAAAAAAAACTGCAATGAAATACAAGCTAATTTTGTCAATAGATGGAAGTATATTTCTTCCAGAAATCTCAAAAAAAAAATAAAAATCTCTGATGCCTCAAAAACTGTGTTTTTGCTATAAAAAGAATCCATTATATTTTATGCTTCCTCATGTTTATTGATGAAATAAATTACCATTTAAGAAATTCAAACATTTTATGATGAATACTAAAATAATCATAAAAACAAGTTTTGTAATTTACAGCATTACTGCGCAATGTTGCACTTCTGCAACAAACAAAACAATGACTGAAATTATATTTAAAACTGCTTAATTTTTAAGGTTTTTTTCATATTTTTCCCTTTTATTATTACTTGAGAACTAGTTGATATAATTTTTTCATAGAAATTTTAAAAATTGCGAAGTTAAGGGTCACTGGCCTAGCTAGACCTGAGGGGCCTATTCAAAATTTTCTAGGTTCTTTTTAGGTATAAGAGCCTTCATAGTGGGATTGCAACTCACATGTTGGGGTCCGTATCATTGATACGGCTTATACGGTGGTAGCTACGCCCCAGTTAAGGGTCAATGTTATTGCTTATAAGTCTGCTTTTCCCAGTCATGAGCTTTATAATGATTTAATATAGAAAATTTATATTCCTTTTTCAAGTTTTTTTTTGGAAGTCAGCTTTCAGTGTTTTTTCCTAACAGAATTATATTTTAAAATCCTTCTTTGAAATTATTTTTGTAATGTAAGCGGAAAAATACCAAAACACAATGATGCATTGCTAAAGTTGTCGTTTTATTTATTACTATAGATCCAGTATAGAAAAAGGACACAGTCAAAGTGTAAATTAAAACTTAATTGCTAACCTGAGATGTTCTTCAAAACTTCAGATTCCAAATGGAAAAAGAAATTAAAAAAAAGGAATTTAATAAGTAGCATTAGATCTATCTTGGTGACCTCAAAAAGGGTGATTTTGCTGTGGAAGAACTAAAATTTCATTAAAACAATTAATTCCCAAAATTTTCTTTCATATACATTGAAATCTGTATTTTACAAAGTTAGTATTTTAATTGGAATTTCCTGTTTTGCTATCTGTAAGTAACTATCAATTCATACTGATAGTCTAGCGACCACTAAAAGAAATTCCCAAAAAAGTCACCAAATTCTCCAAGTGACACATTAATCAACACTTTAACCAAAAGAATAATAAATGTTAGAAAATTAAAAAAGAAAAGTGAATAAAAATTTTTAAAAAAAGATCTAACCAAGGCGTTTAAGAAAAATTCCCAGAATGGCATTAGAATTTCTAAGAGAACGAAGGCAAGGACAACGAAGACTGAAATGTTAGAAAGATGTCAAAAACTTAAGTTTCCCATACAAACATTTATCCAATTATTTAAGGTATCTGCTTACGTTCGGAGACAAGTTTTCTAAAATGCCATGTCCCCCCCACACACACACAAGAAATTTTATATTATTTTGTTGGTGCTTATGACTTAAATTAATGAAAACATCAATCAAGAAATTATATAACAATTTAAATTTATTAAAATGAGGAATTTTAGGTAACATTTGAGAAAAATTATAGCCAATTTCAAAACATTCTACATGGAATTCAAAGCCAGATACTAAAACTATTTTTTCACTGCAAAATTTAATAAATAAGATTTTTAAATTAAGAGAATTTAGATTTTAAAGGCAATGAAATAAAATCTATAAAATGTATGTACAATTACAAAAAGTTATGGCTTTTTTCAAATTCTCTTACAGAAGATTTTATGATAATGCAGGGTGTTCGTTATAATAAATTGTTAAAAATAAAATTATTGATGCTAGAACAAAGCCGGTAATTCATTGCCTTTATGATACTTTATAAATAACATGTATACAAAATATCAAAGAAATACATCAAAAAATGTTTGAGGAATCAGGTTATATACATATATATATATAAGTAACATAATTTTGAACAAAAATTTTTTTAAAGAAATACAATCTACATTAAGTTTTGATTATTATTTTACTAAAATAATGCTTGAAGTCAGCTATTTAAAACTCACCATTTTTTTTAGCATAGATCATCCTCGTTCTGTGTTATTAAATTTCTTTTTTCTGGCTGCTCAATTTTCTTTACTACACAAAATAGCACAGAGGCAAAAAAAAAAAAAATTTTAATTTCAGTCAAACATTAATTCAAAAACGTAGGTAGATGACTATGCTAAAAGACATGCAAACTATATATGTTGACAATTAAGTAGCAATACAAGGTTCAAGGCTAATAATGATCGGATACTCATAATAACATAAACATGAAAAACACACAATAATGTAATTGCTTTATATATGTCTGCTTTTCCCTAGTAATGAGCTTTATTCAAAAAAAATTATTCTATAGAAAAGAACAGTTTTAATCTTTAAAGAGCTATTTGGTGAAAAAATACAATATTTTAGTATATTATCAATTAAAATTGTGATAAATGATCAAACTATATTTCGAAAATTTAAACTAGCAATTTCAAGGCTAATAATGATTGGATACTCATGAAAATACACACCTTAACCCAAACCCTGCTTGTTGCATTTCTGCAACATATGATTTGGATACTCATGAAAATACACACTTTTACCTTGCATTGTTGCATTTCTGCAACATATGATTTATTTTAATTTAACAGACTCAATAGTTTTTAATTACCTACAAATTATTTATCGGCGGAAAAAGATTACTGCAACGAAATACATGCTATTTTTGTCAGTAGATGGAAGTACATTTTTTCCAGAAATCAGAACAAAAATAAAAATCTGATGCCTCAAAAACTGTGTTTTTGCTATAAAAAGAATCCATTATATTTTATGCTTCCTCTTGTTTATTGATGAAATAAATTACCAGGTAAGAAATTTAAACATTTTATGATGAATAATAAAATCCTCATATAAATAAAAAAATTATAATTCGCAGCACTACTGCACAATGTGTTGCACTTTTTCAACAAAAAAAATGACTGAAATTCAATTTAAAATTGCTTAATTTTTTTTCATATTTTTTCCCTTTTACTATTACTTGAGAACTAGCTGATATAATTTTTTCAAAGAAATTTTAAAAAATTGCAAAGTTAAGGGTTAATGTTATTGCTTATGTTGGATTTTCCCAGTCATGAGTTTTTTAACGATTTACTATAGCAAATTTATATCGATTTTTCAATTTTTTTTTCATGTGGAGTCTGCTTTCAGTTCTTTTTCCTAACAAAATAACGGAAATTTTTTTACAATCCTTCTTTGAATTTATTTTTTTAATGTAAGGGGGAAAATACCCATAACACAAGGATGCATTGCTAAAGTTTTGGTTTTAATTATTATTATAGATCCCGTTTAGAAAAAGGACTCAGTCATAGAGTAAATTAAAACTTAATTGCTATTTTGAGATGTTTTTCTGAACTTCAGATTCCAAATGGAAAAAAAATTAAAATACAGCAATTTAATAAGTAGTATTAGATCTATCTTTGTGACCTCAAAAAGGGTGAATTTGCTATGGAAAAACTAAAATTTCATTATATCAATTAATTCAAAAATTTTCTTTCATATAGATTGAAATCTGTATTTTACATAGTATTTTATTTGAAATTTCCTGTTTTTCTATCTGTAAGTAACTATAAATTCATACTGATAGTCTAGCGATTACTCTAAAAGTTAAAAAAAAAGTCACCAAATTCTCCAACTGACACATTAATCTACACTTTAACCAAAAGAATAAAAACAAATGTTAGAAAATTAACAAAGAGCATTGAATAAAAAATTTTAAAATAAGATCTAACCAAGACGTTTAAGAAAAATTCCCAGAATGGTATTAGAATTTTTAAGAGAAGGCTAGGACAACGAAGACTGAAATATTAGAAAGTTATCAAAAACTTTAGTTTCCCATACAAACATTTATCCAATTATTTAAGGTATCTGCTTACGTTCGGAGACAAGTTTTCTAAAATGCCATGCCCCACACACACACAAGAAATTTTATATTTTGTAGGTGCTTATGACTTAAATTAATGAAAACATCAATCAAGAAATTATATAACAATTTAAATTTTTTAAAATGAGGAATTTTAGGTAACATTTGATGAAAATTATATCAAATTTCAAAACTCTACACAGAATTCAAAGCCATATATTTAAACTATTTTTTTACTGGCAAAACTTATAGCCCAAGAGCTCACGACTGCCAGGCCTTCGTCATTTTATAAAAGCTGAAAATTTCTTTGCAGATGTCATCAACACAGGTAAGAACGATCAGCAAATATGGAGTTTTGATTGTGATTACTTGCACAGGTAACAGGTAGTAAAGGTGCATAAAATAGTACCTCAACTTCCATAAAGTATAAAGCTCAATTTTTTTATATTTTCTTCGGAATAACATTAGAAATCCCGTCATAACATTGCCGGACACTTAGTGTAGTTGTAACCCTCTGCCAGACACCCCTTAACTTAAAAAAAATAATAATTATACTTTTGTTATAGTATAAAAGCTGAATTTTATATATGTTACTTGGGGACCTATAAAAAGATGTCGCCTCAAAAGCTGGACAGTTTTAATGGTTTTTACATCTTGCCAGACACATTGAAAGTCTGCTGCAGGTGTGAGTTTAAGACAACTGTTCAAGCGGATGCTAGTGATATAGGGCGTTTAGTCTATTGCGACCGCCTAAGAAATCCAATGAAAAAATAGTTATTACTTTTATAAGTATCTTATATAAAGTATAAAATATTATTTTATTATTACTAAGTACAAAAAAAGTATTATTACATGTAAAAATCATCCATCATTTTCGATGATATTTTCATCGTCACTACTACTCCTATGAAGAACTGTGAAATATCGTCATTCCACATTGAAAATGAAAATATGAAAGAATTGATGATTAATTACAATATTTTCAAGCAAAGATGTTTCAATGGTGAGCTCGGTAAAACTTCACAATTTTACTTGATTTACATCAATCTTATACATCATTACTTGGACCTGTCACGGAGCATTTGCACTGGGGATTTTGAACTTTTCATATCAACACATTGCCTAAAATTACAAATATATTTTTAATGCAGTGCGGGGCTTTCCTCGCTAAGTTGCATTTCTGCAACATATGATTTGGATACTCATGAAAATACACACCTTGCATTGTTGCATTTCTGCAACATATGATTTATTTTAATTTAACAGACTCAATAGTTTTTTTAATTACCTACAAATTATTTATCGGCGGAAAAAGATTACTGCAACGAAATACATGCTATTTTTGTCAGTAGATGGAAGTACATTTTTTCCAGAAATCACAACAAAAATAAAAATCTGATGCCTCAAAAACTGTGTTTTTGCTATAAAAAGAATCCATTATATTTTATGCTTCCTCTTGTTTATTGATGAAATAAATTACCAGGTAAGAAATTTAAACATTTTATGATGAATAATAAAAATCCTCATATACAAAAAATTTATAATTCGCGAGCACTCTACCGCACAATGTGTGTTGCACTTTTTCAACAAAAAAATGACTGAAATTCAATTTAAAATTGCTTAATTTTTTCTCATATTTTTTTTTCCTTACTATTACTGAGAACTAGCTGATATAATTTTTCAAAGAAATTTTAAAAAATTGCAAATTTAAGGGTTAATGTTATTGCTTATGTTTGATTTTCCCAGTCATGAGTTTTATAACGATTTAATACAGCAAATTTATATCGATTTTTCAATTTTTTTTTCATGTGGAGTCTGCTTTCAGTTCTTTTTCCTAACAACAAAATAAATGGAAATTTTTTACAATCCTTCTTGAATTTATTTTTTAATGTAAGGGGAAAAATACCCATAACACACGGATGCATTTCAAGTTAAAGTTTTGGTTTTAATTATTATTATAGATCCTGCTTAGAAAAGGACTCAGTCATAGAGTAAATTAAAACTTAATTGCTATTTTGAGATGTTTTTCTGAACTTCAGGATTCCAAATGGAAAAAATAAAATACAGCAATTTAATAAGTAGTATTAGATCTATCTTTTGTGACCTCAAAAAGGGTGAATTTGCTATGAAACTTAAAATTTCTAATATATCAATTAATTCAAAAATTTTCTTTCATATAGATTGAAATCTGTATTTTTACATAGTATTTTATTTGAAATTTCCTGTTTTTCTATCTGTAAGTAAATTATAAATTCATACTGATAGTCTAGCGATTACTCTAAAAGTTAAAAAAGTCACCAAATTCCTCCAACTGACACATTAATCTGGCCACACTTTAACCAAAAAGAATAAAAACAAAATGTTGAAAATTAACAAAGAGCATTGAATAAAAAAAATTTTAAAATAAGATCTAACTAAGACGCTTAAGAAAACTCCCAGAATGGCTAGAATTTTAAGAGAAGGCTAGGACAACGAAGACTGAAATATTAGAAAGTTATCAAAAACTTTAGTTTCCCATACAAACATTTATCCAATTATTTAAGGTATCTGCTTACGTTCGGAGACAAGTTTTCTAAAATGCCATGCCCCACACACACACAAGAAATTTTATATTTTGTAGGTGCTTATGACTTAAATTAATGAAAACATCAATCAAGAAATTATATAACAATTTAAATTTTTTAAAATGAGGAATTTTAGGTAACATTTGATGAAAATTATATCAAATTTCAAAACTCTACACAGAATTCAAAGCCATATATTTAAACTATTTTTTTACTGGCAAAACTTATAAGCCCAAGAGCTCGCCAAATCGCTGGTGGGCCTTCGCTATTTATAAAGCTGAAAAATTTCTTTTGCAGATGTCATCAACACAGGTAAGAACGATCGTAGCAAATATGGAGTTTGGATTGTGATTACTTGCACAGGTAACAGGTAGTA
Source organism: Trichonephila inaurata madagascariensis (assembly GCA_019973955.1). NCBI lineage: Eukaryota > Metazoa > Arthropoda > Arachnida > Araneae > Nephilidae > Trichonephila > Trichonephila inaurata. The sequence goes on from BMAV01002874.1 coordinate 25,695, forward strand.
AAGGTGCATAAAATAGTACCTCAACTCCATAAAGTATAAAAGCTTAATTTTTTATATTTCTTCGAATAACATTAGAAATCCCGGCCATAACATTGCCGACACTTAGTGTAGTTGTAACCCTCTGCCAGACACCCCTAACTTAAAAAAAAAATAATAATTATACTTTGTTATAGCATGTTTTTCGAATTTTATATATGTTACTTGGGGACCTATAAAAAGATGTCGCCTCAAAAAGCTGGACAGTTTTTAATGGTTTTACATCTTGCCGTAGACACATTGAAAGTCTGCTGCAGGTGTGAGTTTAAGGCAACCGTTCAAGCGATGCTAGTGGCTATAGGCTGCTTAGTCTATTACATACACTTAAGAAATCCAATGAAAAATAGTTATTACTTTTTATAAGTATCTTATATAAAGTATAAAATATTATTTTATTATTACTAAGTACAAAAGTATTATTACATGTAAAATCATCCATCATTTTCGATGATATTTTCATCGGCCACTACTAATCCTATGACCGTAGAATAAGCTATTCCGACATTGAAATGAAATATGAAAGAATTGATGATTAATTACAATATTTTCAAGCAAAGATGTTTCAATGGTGAGCTCGGCAAAACTTCACAATTTTACTTGATTTTACATCAATCTTATACATCATTACTTGACCTGTCAATAACAATGAGCATTTGCACTGGGGATTTTGAACTTTTCATATCAACACATTGCCTAAAATTACAAATATATTTTTTACATGCAGTCACGGGCTTTACGTGATTATATATTTCACAGCCATCCCCCTCGATATGCAGATTAGCTAGTATATATATATATATATAGTGGAAGTTTAGTAATCGTAAAGAGAAGGAAAGAAGCAGAGTTGTGGAAAGCAATGCTGTTACGGTAAGGATCGGAATTTAGACGTATGATTATAGGAAGACATTAGCTATTAAAATAAAATAATGAAGTTAGGATTCTTAAGATAACTTTGAGTAAAGTTAAGCTATTGGATTTCATGCGCTTATTTACATAGGGTTTTAAGCTATTGTTATAATCACCTAGATTTTCCCTCATAGTTGGCTTGTTCTAGATTATTATATATTTGGTAATAATAAATTGGATTTTCATGGCTAGTTTGGGTCATCAATCTTTACCTCCTACAAATTTAGGTCGAGTAGATGGCTTCCCCAAGTGGGAGGCCATTACAATGCGACTAACAAAATTATGCCTGGTGGACCATCAAATATTATGATAATTTGCTGAAAGTTGCATGAAACCCACGGACTTAAACGAAGAATTTTAAACAAAGTTGCTTTGGTATCAAACGGCCACTAAACTATTTTCTGTGACAACCCATTGACCTGGTGTTAGAGCAAACTATAAATGCAGACGCTGCTTGAAAGTCTCACAAGTTATACACTTAACAAATCTCAATTTAGACACGCCATTGGTGGCTCAATCATGATGTTGGATCTACGACATAAATCAAGTTTATCTAGAACTAGACTGCCAACTCATCAAGATGTTTCAACAGACTTTAAATCTTCATATTATCCAAAAAATACCTCAAACAATTGGAAACAATTTATCGCTACCTTCGACGATTTATTAATACTTTCGCCAGAAGTGCCCAAAGACCAACTTCTCGATAAATATTTCATCTGGAAAATCCACATCACCACACCGGTAGAGGCATTCCCTTCTCAAATAATATTGAAAAAAAGGAGATTATCAACGAAAACATCATTTTTTTTCCCGAATATTTATCAGATACTAACAGATTTTTTGAAAGATATGAATGAAAATGTCCATTGACAATTTCTCCAAAGATTATGAAAAGAAGTTCAAGTAGGTGGTAAAATTCATGAAATTAAAATCCAAAGGATTTATTTGGATGCATGCTGGGTATCTCTATGGATTACAATGTAGAAATTTCAAAGATTTTGTCTTACCCAATGACCTCAGTAGCATTGCCCATGTACCATTTGGATGGCACTATTTGTAAGACCGATAAATCTGCTTTTGATGAAATGCCTTTCCAGGAGAAAGAGGTCCAGCATGTTAAACCACATGAAATAGATGTTCTAACAATTGATAGTTTTTTCCTCTATGGAAATACAATTAAAAATGTTCCAAAATCATTTGGCAAAATTTCAAAACAATTGTTGCAAAATGGGGACTCCAATTATTAACATTTAGAATTGCCGCGGATCTTTGATCAATACTTCTTTACACCTAGGGTGTCCAACCCCTAATGACCCTATGGGCCACTCTCGAAAAAACATTATGATCTTGGCGGCCCATTAAGAAAAATACATGAACCTTTACATCATCTTGGAAAAAACCATTTATTGGAGGAAACTTAAAACAAATGAATCTTGCTATTATTGTTTCTTTCATTATTTTTCATGTATACAGACATAGATAATATAAAATGTTAATATAATGTAATAATAAATGATCAAAATAATGCTTAAAAATATTACAATTGTTATTTTCTGAAAATTAAGGAGCTCCTCTTTTGAATTGATCTTTCCTACTCATTGTTGAAATTTGATTCTGCTGTCATTCTCAAACGATTAGTATACGTTGCCTTTTGTCTTTTTTTAAAACTTTATAAAACATCTTTGACTGCCTCTTGCTTTTTGGGAACTCCAAACAGAAAAGGAGGAGGAGAAATGAAAGTCGCACACACAGAGAATCATGTACCATCCATAGGAAAGGACATGCATAATGCAAATCGGAAATTATTAAAAAAGTAATTTATTATAGCAAAATCAAATGTAACTGTTTGACAAAATATAAATCTATTTTAATCTAAAGGACGCTTTCTATTATCAAAAAAGGATTTATTTTGTGAAAACAAGAACAGTTAACAGTAAATACACATTGTAGATATAATATATATATATATACCCCTTACAAATAATTTCTAATTGAAAACCTTAAAACCTGATATTTAAATTTTTTAAAGTCGGTGGTCCGGTGATTTTACGCACTGGTAATACATGCAGCTCAAGGTATTGACACAGCTGTTTACTTTACTCATCAAAGATTACGAGCATTTCCAACAGTTAGAATGTGTGCAATTAGAGTACACCATAACTGGGCCCGAGCAAATTCGATCAAGTGACTTCACAAAACATCCGAAAATTTTAAATTTTAAAGAAGCTGTGGTTGATTTTTTTTTTAAGTTCGCATTGGGCTACTGATGAAGTGGTTCCATTTATTGGCAACAAAATTATACACATAAATTTCAGAAAATGTCATTCTTTCACTATTAATGAATCCAACAAAGTTGTCTCAAGAGTTGATGGAGTTGTCAACGAAGACTGAAATGTTAGAAAGATGTCAAAAACTTTATAGTTTCCCATACAAACATTTATCAAATTATTTAAGGTATCTGCTTACATTCAGAGACAAATTTTCTAAAATGCCATGCCCCCCACACACACACAAGAAATTTTATATTATTTTGTTGGTGCTTATAACTTAAATTAATGAAAACATCAATCAAGAAATTTTAACAATTTAAATTTATTAAAATGAGGTTTTAGGTAACATTTGAAAAATACCAATTTAAAAACCTCTCATGGAATTCAAAGCTATATACTAAAAACTTTTTTTTCATTTAAAATTTTTAAAAATAAGTTTTTTAAATTAAAAATTTGATTTTAAAGGTTTAAAAAATCTATAAAATGTATGTACAATTAAAAAAAGTTATGGTTTTTTCAAATTTTTACAGAAGATTTTATGATAATGCATGGTTTTTTCCCAAAAATTTTTAAAAAATAAAATTATTATGTTAGAACAAAGATGATATTCATTCCTTTGATACTTTATAAATAACATGTATACAAAATATCAAAGAAATACATAAAAAAAATGTTGGGGAACGGTTTTATATATATATATATAATAAATAATTTTAAAAAAAATTTTTTTTAAAGAAATAAAAAATTAGTTTTTATTATTATTTTACTAAAAAAAGCTTGAAGTCAGCTATTTTAAAAATTTTTTTTAGCATAGATCATCCTTTTTTTCTGTGTTTTAAATTTTTTTCGGCTGCTCAATTTTCTTTACTACACAAAAAAGCAGAGGCAAAAAAAAATTTTAATTTTAGTTAAAACATTAATTCAAAAACTTTGGTAGATGACTTGCTAAAAGAAAGCCTATATTGTTTAAAAAATAGCAATACATGGTTCAAGGCTAATAATGTAGGATATTAATAAAACATGAAAAAAAACACAATAATGTAATTTTTTTATATGCTGTTTTCCAGTAAAGAGCTTTATTCATAAAAAATTTTTCTAAGAAAAGAACAGTTTTAATCTTTAAAGAGCTATTTGGGAAAAATACAATATTTTTTAGTACATTATACAATAAAATTGTGAAAAAGATCAAACCCTTTATTTAAATTAACTAGCAATACATTGTTAAGACAAAATGATGGGGTACTATGAAAATACACACCTTAACTATTAATCCTGTTGTTTCATTTCTGCAACACATGATTTATTTTAATTTAAAGACTCAATAATTTTTAATTCCTACAAATTTTTTTTGGGGGAAAAAAGAACTGCAACTTTATGTAGTATAGATATAAGTACATTTTTTCCAAAAATCAAAACAAAAATTAAATTCTTGATGCCTCAAAAAATTTGGGGAAAAAAGAATATTTTACTTTTTTATTGATGAAAAAAGTCCCAGGTAAGAAATTTAAACTTTTTATGATAAAAAAAATCCTCTATAAAAAAAAATTTATAATTGAGCACTACGTGTTGACTTTTGAACAAAAAAAAATGCTAAAATTAAATTTTAAAAACTGTTTAAATTTTTTTTTAAATTTTTTTTCCCTTTTACTATTACTTGTGGATATAATTTTTTCAATGAAATTTTAAAAAAATTCAAAAATTAAGGGGTTTGTTTTGTTTGTTTGCTTTTTTTCCCCCTCTATTTTATAATGATTTAATTTGCAAATTTATATCCCTTTTTTTTTTTTTCAGGTAATTTGTTTTTAGTTCTTTTTAAAAAAAAAGAAATTTTTTTCAACCCTTTTTTAATTTATTTTTTTAATGTAAGGGGGAAAAAAATTTAAAACAATGATGCATTCAAAATTTGGGTTTTTATTTTATAGTCCTGTTTGAAAAAAGGACCAGCTAGAGTAAATTAAAAATTATTGCTATCTTGAGATGTTCTTCTGAATTTAATTTCCCAAAATGGAAAAAAAAAATAAAATACGCAATTTTTTTGGTATTAGATCTATTTTTGGACCTCAAAAAGGTGTTTTTTGCTGTGGAAAACTTAAAAAATAATTAATTCCCAAAATTTTCTTTTACTTTGAAATCTGTATTTTAAAAAGTTTATTTTTTTGGAAATTTCCTGTTTTTTCTGTAAGAAACAAAAATTCATACGGGAATTCTAAAACCACTAAAAAAATTTTAAAAAGTCACCTTCTCCAACTGACACATTAATCTACACTTTAAAAAAAAGAAAAAAAACAAATGTTAGAAAATTAACAAAAAAAAGAAAAAAAAAAATTTTAAAATAAGTCAAAAGGGCGTTTAAGGTTCCCAGAATGGTTTTAAAATTTTTAAAGGCAAGGACAACGAAACGAAATGTTAGAAAATATAAAACGTTTCCCATACCATTTTAAATTATTTACGGACGTTTTCAAAATGCCATGCCCAAAAAATTTTATATTTTTTGTCCGTGCTTATGATTTTGTTGAGATCCCGCAACGAATATCCTGACGCAATGTTTGGGGGAAAAGAAGAAAAACCTTTTTCCGATTGGACTATTTTATTAAAATTTTTGCTTTAAAAGATTAACAAAGAAATCCTTTGTTAGAAATAGTACTGCGGGACTTTATTTTGCATTAGTAGAATGCTGCTCGCGTGAAATATATCCGTATTAAAATTGCTATAGAATAATCCCTGGTTATTACTTGAACCTGTTTTTAAACCCCCGTGGCCAACATATTTTGGCGCCCGTAAAAATTTTTCTCGTTAAATATGGATATTTTTCTGAAGGAAACGAAAGTCAAAAAGGGGTTCACTGTGCAATGGCTTGGAAAAGTCAAAACCAAAACTTTAGGTAACAATGAATAACGCTTTGTAAAGCAACGATAAATTCCCCAAAAACGACTAAAGAAGAAATATCTGATTTCTTTTAAATGAAAACTTAAAATACATATCAAAGGATTTTCCAACCGAAGAATATCGTGATAAATTTTGTAAAATTTGTTCATTTTTTAACTAAAAGAAAACGTTTTGGTTCGGAAAAAAATATTTAAAAAGAAAGTTTAAGCCCCCAAAAAGCAATTAAAAAAATTTGGTGGAGAACCAAAAGTTTTTCTTTTTTTTGGTCGCAATTCAAAAAAATTCACCTGGATACAAGATTGCGAAAAAACAAGTTAAATACTTGTTGTAGTGCGTAGTCCCGGGATTCTAAACAGCGATTATGGCCGCCGAAAAAGGACAATTTTTCCCCAAAATTCCAAATTGAAGGAGTTTTCGGAAGAGACGAATTTTAGTCAATATACTACGGATTTGCTTCCATCTTAATGAAAATCACTGGTCAAATTAGAGTGGATTTGTGGGGTATAAAAAAGGGGTAAGCCCTGGCACTGAGGTTTGGCCGAAAGTTTGGAATTCTTGGACCCTTTTGAATCCTGTTCAAAGGGTGCTTCGTGCGTGGGAAAAAGAAGTCGTTCCGTGAAACCCCCACCGCAAGATAGTGCGCGCTCACTGAATAAATTATTGTGTTTTCTTCGGTCAAGTGCAAAGTGAGGAGATGATTAAACTCGCCCGTACCGGGTTGGGGTTTCGCGCATGTCACATCCTCGTTCTCCCAGATGAACCTGATTGCTCTGCTCACCCTTTTTAAATTTAAAGACAATTCAGGAAAGGGGGAAAATTTTCGTTCCTTTTTTTGTGATGCCTTATAATTCTTAAAGTTTTTTTGGCAAAAAAAATAAGAAGGAAAGTTTTTTGGCACAGAAGACCTTTTTTTGGGCCCAAAATTGGCCATTTTTCCCTTTCTTAAAAATAAAAAATGAAATGCTTATGTGATAAAATCATTAAAATTATTATGGTGCAAAAGAATCTGCTAAATCAAATGATGAAAATACTGTTTATCAAAGTGTATTCAAATCAATCTGTCATTAATGAAACTGTATTTCAAACCTTTTTTTAAAAAATAGAGCACAATGGAAAAGTTTAAAGTTAAATTTTTTGATATGGATACAAAAGTCTTGTATATCAGGGGGGTTTTAAACTTCTAAAGTTTGGGACCCAAATAAAAACAAACCATTGTCCACGGTTTGTTTGGGGAAAAAAAATAGCCCTCACTCCCATTTATTTTTTGATGTTTCAAAAAATTTTAAAGACACATATGCTCCTTGGTTGAAGTGTTATCTCAAAAGAAAATATTTTGGTTTGTCCCCAAAATGTTGATCTTTATATTTACAAAATTGAAAGAAAAGAATATTATTTTTGTCGTCAAAACTGGAGCATGACATTGAGTTGCCTTGGAGCAATGTCATTAAAATTTTTAACGGGAATTCTTTAAATGCTGGTTAACTGTTGTACAAACAAATTTTGGGTTACACAGTGATGGGAAAAAACAAACACTATATATAATAATTTTTTTGTAATGGGGTTTTTCTTTGCATTGTGCTAATTTCACGTAACTGTTTTTTAAATTTGGATGCCATAGGCATTAAAAACTGAAGATGCAAAGCGAAAATCCTTCTGTTTTTTCTAAATAAATTTAAAAAAAAACATCGTTCTTCCTGAGGGGCCGGTAAGAATTCCCCTTCCTTTAAATTAAACTCAGCTACAAATAAAAATTCGCAACCATTAAAAGGCACAAATTGTAAAAAATTGATGAGCAAAATCTTTTTTAATATGAGGTTTTTAGGCAATGGGAAGATCTACAAATAATAAAAAAGGGGGCGGCAAAAATTTGGCTTTAAAACCCCCATAGACCTGTTATAAAACGGCTGTCAGACAATGTCGGCCAGGGGATGCTTCCCCGAGATAAAATCAACTGTCCCTTAACGACTGCTTGAAAAGAGGCCCCAACTTTTTAAACCCTACCTGATATAAATTTTCAGGTTTAGGTGTATCAAATGGTCTTCCAGACATAGAAAAAACCCCCTTTAGCTGATTATCCCGAACATGAGATTATTTGAGGTCTTTCCTTCCCTGTTAAAAAACAAAATTTTCCCACTGCCCCGGGTTTTTTTGGAAACTGTTTTTCCATTCCAACTTTCTGCCTGCATAGACCATCTCCTCGGGGAAATTTCCCCCCCTGGGATGTGAAACCAAAAATTAAAACACTTTTTGTTTACAATTGTGTCACGGGTTAAACGTTTTCCCAAAAGCAAGAAAATTTTTTAGTTAAGGCAATAGAAGTAATGGGTAAGGGGTGTTTAACTTATGAGGTTTGGGAAAAAATAACGTTTCCCTGCTATATTTCCTATTCAGGGGTAACTTCTTTGCTTGGGCTTTGGGATTTAGACAAAAATACATTAAAATGTAATTTTTAATTATTCAGGGGGGGGAGGATGTAAAAATAATGGGCTATGGTACATTCCCGACCCCGGATTTTGAGTCCTCATTTTTTTACCCAAGATACTTTTCAAAAATTTTAAAATTAAGTTAAAATGGGATGACCCTCTGCCAAAACATACAGAAAAACCCTTTGGGGTGGCGGGATGAAACACAATATCTTGAGAAAATTGATATCCCCTTTTGTTGAGATAAATGAGAATTAAAATTTCATCTCTTTTGGGGGTGCTAAAAAGTTCCCATGGGGCCCGTGTTTACGTTGAACTTACCCCTTAGGAGTTAAAAAAGATTGATCAGAGCCCGGTCCCGGGGGCCATTAAAAAATTTGACTATTCCCCGGCTGGAATTGATGGCTTTTGCATTGGTGCGAGGGGTTCAAGCAGTGTTTGCTACTTTGGATTTTCGGTTTAAAATTGTTCATGGGGACCAAAGGGGGACTGTGGTGGCTAAGAACCAGGGGAAATTTGGGCAGTTTTGGGGCCAAAAGAAATTAATAGCCTTGTTCCATCTCAGTTTTCGCCATGTGCGGGCTGAACCCCCCGTTTGCAGGGCGTTCCCCTTTTTTTTTCCCCTCTTTGGGGGGGGGTCCTTTCCCCCTCCCGAACCCTCTGTAACTGGCCCATAGACCATTGGCTGCAAACCCGGGGGAAGGAAAAAAAGGATTTTTGTAATCTGGTTTTCAGTTGGGAAAAAACCTTTGGGATATTAAAATTTTCAGTCAATCATTGTTTTTTTCCCGTGGATGTTGCAGTTTGTGAAAAACCGGAAAAAAGCTGAATTTTGAGATTGGGTATTTGACAGTTCACGAGATAGAACCCCAGAAGAAAACCTTCAAAAATTTTCGCTGTTTTTTTACTGGGACTCAATTCCTAATATGAATGTTATTCGGAAAGGGGGATAAAAAAAGTTAAAACCAATTACCGAGCGGTCAGATAACCAAATTTTTTACCCCATTATTTTCCAGGCGGTCTTTTTTTTCACAACGACTCATTGAATACTATCACCCAAAATTGTCATGCTGGAACAAAATTCTTCCGGGGAATTTGGGGGAGATTTTGGATAGTTTTAAAAGGCAAAAGGGGGGTCAGGAAAATTGTAGAAATTTTATAAGATGCCAATGATATAAGTGTAAATCTCGGTGCGAATTCCCGCGGGGTGTGTCAATCCACAGTTTTGAGGTAGTGGGTGTAGATTTGCGGGGCCCTTTATTGAAGGGGGGTCAAAAAATCTTGGATTGTCTTGTTTACGTTGGGAAAAAGGGGGTTTTATTTAAATTGACATCCCTTGTCCCTGAAAATTTTTTTGGGTCGTTTGGGCTTTTTTGAAGGAGACCAAGGGAATTTATTCCGAATGGGGCAAATTTTGAGGAACTCAAGGGGGAAATTTAAATGGCATTGACTGGGAAAAAAGAAACTAACTACCATACAGCATAATTTGGAACTTAAAACCCCCCCACGGTTGGTGGGAGAAGTTGATTTTGTGAAAGGGGGGTGTTGGAAGGGGGGAGACCTGGTAAAGCCCTTCTCCGACTGAGGAGTTCAGACAGTATTGTGCAGTAACCGTTTTAAATTTTTTGGCCCCTTACTTACCTATCCAAAAAACTAATGATTTATCCCCCTTCCCGCCCTTTTTTTGTGGGAAAAAGAAACTGGGGGGTTTCCCGATTTAATTTCCCGGGGTACTGTAAATCTACATAAAGGGTTGGATTGTAAAATTGTTAAATATTTTTGACATAGATTCAGGAAGGAGTACTTAGGTCCCCAATTAAAAAAAAAAAGGGGCCCTTGTCGAACTTTTGGGAGAAATTGTCCTCATTTGGGGGACATCAAAACGGTCCATTGGCCACTAAAGGGCATTCGATTCCTGGAAAACGGCAAAATCAGAACTGGGAACTAAAGACTAACTGGAACCATTTTACCCATTCAAAGAGTCTATCCTTTGGGGAATCGTCGACAGAAACCCCCCTAATCCTGTAAAAGATTGTACATTTGCTAATCCTTTCTTCTATTTCGTGATTGCTTTAAAATCCCCAACTCCAGTGGGGCTTTCCAAGTATCCAGGTTGGGCCCCGGGGCATCAAGGGACCAGAAAAGCTAGACCCTCTTCAACCCGGCCTTTTTTTTTTGGGGTCCAAGTGATGTTCACTCAAAAGGGGGGGGCATGTTGAAGGCCACAAACAACTATTCTAGGCCAATGTTTGGAGCAAAAAGGCCTTTTTCAGATTGGGTATTTTTTTATTAACACTTTTTGCTTTCTGTAAGATTAAAAGAAATCCTTTTTTGAAAATACTGCATGGGACTTTGTATTTTTATGTGAATGCTGCTCGGGAAAAATTTTCCTTTTTTTGTTTTAATAATCCTGGTGATTATTACTTGAACCGTTTTTTGAACCCCGTGAGTTCCCAAAAACTTAAAATTAATGAAAAAAAAATCAAAAAAAATTTTAACAATTTAAAATTTTTTACAAAAGAATTTTTTTGGTAACATTTGATGAAAAATTTTATCAAATTTAAAACACTCTTCACGAATTTAAACCATATATTTAAACTATTTTTTCTGGAAAAATGAAGAAATAAGATTTTAAAATTAAAAAAACTTTAAATTTTTAAAATTAAAAAACTTAGATTTTAAAAATTGGGGTAAAAAACAAAAATATGTACAATTACAAAAAGTTATGGCTTTTTTCACATTCTCTTTCAGAAAATGTTATGATAATGCAGGGTGTTCGTTACAATAAATTGTTAAAAATAAAATTATTGATGTTAGAACTAAGCCAGTAACTCATTGCCTTTATGATACTTTATAAATATAACATGTATACAAAATATGAAAGAAATACATCAATAAAAGTTTGAGGAATCAGGTTTTATATATAAGTAACATAATTTTGAACAAAAAATTTTTTTAAAAAATACAATCTACATTAAGTTTTGATTATTTTACTAAAATAATATTTGAAGTCAGTTATTTAAAACTCACCACTTTTTTTAACATAGATCATATTCCTTCTATATGTTATTAAATTTCTTTTTTCTGGCAGCTCAATTTTCTTTAGTACACAAAATAGCAAAGGCAAAAAAAAATTTTAATTTCAACCAAACATTGATCCAAAAACGTAGGTAGATGACTATGCTAAAAGACATGCAAACTATAAATGTTGATAATTAAGTAGCAATACATGGTTCAAGGTTAATAATGATGGGATACTCATAACATAAACATGAAAAAACACATTAATCCTTAACTTCGTGTTGTTGCATTTCTGCAACACATTACTTATTTTAATTTAACAGACTCAATAGTTTTTTTAATTACCTACCAATCACTTATTTGAGAGAAAAAAATACTGCAATGAAATACATGCTAATTTTGTCAATAGATGGAAGTACATTTTTTCCAGAAATCTCAAAAAAAAAATAAAAATCTCTGATGCCTCAAAAACTGTATTTGCTATAAAAAGAATCCATTATATTTTATGCTTCCTCTTGTTTATTGATGAAATAAATTACCAGGTAAGAAATTCAAACATTTTATGATGAATACTAAAATCCTCATATAAAAACAAGTTTTGTAATTTACAGCATTACTGTGCAATGTTGCACTTCTGCAACAAACAAAACAATGACTGAAATTCAATTTAAAACTGCTTTTTAGGGAGGGTTTTATATTTTTCCCTTTTATTATTACTTGAGAACTAGTTGATATAATTTTTTCATAGAAATTTGAAAAATTGCGAAGTTAAGGGTCACTGGCCTAGCTAGACCTGAGGGGGCCCTATATCAAAATTTCCTCAGGGTTCTTTTTAGGTATAAGAGCCTTCATAGTGGGATTGCAACTCACATGTTGGGGCCCCGTATCATTGATACGGCTTATACGGTGGTAGCTACGCCCCAGTTAAGGGTCAATGTTATTGCTTATAAGTCTGCTTTTCCCAGTCATGAGCTTTATAATGATTTAATATAGCAAATTTATATTCCTTTTTCAAGTTTTTTGGGAGTCTGCTTTCAGTCTTTTTTCTAACAGAATTATATTTTAAAATCCTTCTTTGAATTATTTTTGTAATGTAAGCGGAAAAATACCAAAACACAATGATGCATTGCTAAAGTTGTTTTATTTATTACTATAGATCCAGTATAGAAAAAGGACACAGTCAAAGAGTAAATTAAAACTTAATTGCTAACTTGAGATGTTCTTCGAAACTTCAGATTCCAAATGGAAAAAGAAATTAAAAAAAAGGAATTTAATAAGTAGCATTAGATCTATCTTGGTGACCTCAAAAGGGTGATTTTGCTGTGGAAGAACTAAAATTTCATTAAAACAATTAATTCCCAAAATTTTCTTTCATATACATTGAAATTTGTATTTTACAAAGTTAGTATTTTAATTGGAATTTCCTGTTTTGCTATCTGTAAGTAACTATCAATTCATACTGATAGTCTAGCGACCACTAAAAGAAGTTCCCAAAAAAGTCACCAAATTCTCCAAGTGACACATTAATCAACACTTTAACCAATAGAATAATAACAAATGTTAGAAAATTAACAAAGAAAAGTGAATAAAAATTTTTAAAAAAAGATCTAACCAAGACGTTTAAGAAAAATTCCCAGAATGGTATTAGAATTTCTAAGAGAAGGAATGCACGGACAACAAAGACTGAAATGTTAGAAAGATATCAAAAACTTCAGTTTCCCATACAAACATTTATCAAATTATTTAAGGTAATCTGCTTACGTTCTGAGACAAGTATTCTAAAATGCCATCTCCCACACACACAAGAAATTTTATATTATTTTGTTGGAGCTTATGACTTAAATTAATGAAAACATCAATCAAGAAATTATATAACAATTTAAATTTATTAAAATGAGGTTACATTTGAGGAAAATTATATCAAATTTCAAAATGTTCAACATGGAATTCAAAGCCATATACTAAAACTATTTTTTCACTGGCAAAATTTAAGAAATAAGATTTTTAAATTAAGATAATTTAGATTTTAAAGGCAATGAAATAAAATGTATGTACAATTACAAAAAGTTATGGCTTTTTTCATATTCTCTTACAGAAGATTTTATGATAATGCAGGGTGTTTGTAACAATAAATTGTTAAAAATAAAATTATTGATGTTAGAGCTAAACCCTTAACTCATTGCCTTTATGATACTTTATAAATAACATGTATACAAAATATGAAAGAAATACATCTAAAAATGTTTCAGGAATCAGGTTTTAAGTAACATAAGTTTCAACAAGAAAATTTTTTTAAAAATACAATCTACATTAAGTTTTGATTATTATTTTACTAAAATAATGCTTGTTGTCAGCTATTTAAAACTCACCATTTTTTTTAACATAGATTATCTACCTTCTGTATGTTATTAATTTTTTTTCTGGCTGCTCAAGTTTTTTTCCTACACAAAATAGCAAAGGTGAAAAAAAAATTTAATTTCAGTCAAACATTGATTCAAAAAGGGGAAACCTTTAAAGACCATGCTAAAAAACATGAAACTATATATTTTGACAAAAAAGCAATCCCGGTTCAAGGCTAATAATGAGGGGATACCATAAGAAATCAGAAAAAACACACATAATTTTATTGATTCGCTTTTGGATTAATGAGCTTTATTCTTAAAAATTGTTTTATGAAAAGAACAGTTTTAACCTTTAAGGTGTTATGTTGGTGAAAAATACACATATTTTTACTATGTTATACAATTCAATAAAAGTGTGACAAATGATCAAACTCTATATTTTGACAATTAACTAGCAATACATTGTTCAAGGCTAATAATGATGGTATACTCATGAAAAAACACACATTAACCCTTAACTTCGCGTTGTTGCATTTCTGCAACGTATGATTTATTTTAATTTAACAGACTCAATAGTTTTTTTAATTACCTACAAATTATTTATCAGAGGAAAAAAGATTACTGCAACGAAATACATGCTATTTTTGTCACTAGATAGAAGTACTTTTCCAGAAATCACAACAAAAATAAAAATCTGATGCCTCAAAAAACTGTGTTTTTGCTATAAAAAGAATCCATTATATTTTATGCTTCCCCGTTTTTTGATGAAATAAATTAAGGTATGAAGTTGAAATATTTTATGATTTAAAAAATCCCATAAAAAAAGTTTGTAATTTACAACTATGCACAATGTTTTTTCCCCAAAACAAAACAATGACTTGAATTTAATTTAAAAAGTTTAATTTTTTCTTCATATTTTTTAAATGTAGTATAAAGGGGGCCCGGGGAGTCCTTTTTTTGGGACTTAAAGCGGTCCCAAGGTCTTTTTTAGAATTATTTTTTATTTATTTTGGGAAAGAAAATTTGATATCTCACCAGCATTTAATAAAATCCCAAATCCGAAGAAAAATCACAAATCCGATGTGGCCCCCCCTAAACTAATTAGCCAGTTAATGTTATATATATATATTGCTTATGTCTGTTTTTCTCAGTAATGAGCTTTATTCTTAAAAATTGTTCTATAAAAAGTGCAATTTTAATATTTAAAGTGTTATGTTGTTGAAAAATACACATATTTTTTTACTATATTATACAATTCAATAAAATTGTGACAAGTATCGAAACACCTTTAAAAAGTGAAAAATAAAAAACATAACAAATAATAAAAACTGCAATTTAGTATATATTTTCCAAAAATTTTAAATATTACGGAGAGGGAGACAGAAATTCAGAATTTAATCTTAGATTAAGTCATTTGAACTTTGAGATGAATTAAAAATAGACCCAAATGTATGACAAAAAACTGACAATCACAAAAAAACCCCAGAGGATAACAATGATTATTAAAAATAAGAATAAACGAAAAGTCTTTGCTGTATTTTTCAGCCTCAAAAAGCCTTTTCAGAATAAAATACTTTAAATTAAACCTACCAATGTTTGTGTGGGGCACAAATATTGATGCATTTGTCGTATTTTCCATGTCCAGCTTTAGATATTTCCAGTTACAATTTAAGTTTTCCCATAATACTCCAACACTACATAAGAAAGATACAAAAAATTAACTGATACGTAAAAAATAATAATAAAAGTAATATATAAAGCATCTGTTAATACATAATATAAATGGCTTTTGCACTCAATTTAGTACTTACCTACTGACTGTTAGCGCTCTGGGTAAAAGACAAAAATCACCAAGTTTAAAAGCTTATTAAACTAAATTTATCCCCCGGGTGAAAAAAAGAAACCCATTGGTTCCCAAATGAGTGCGTAGACACATGCAAAATTGGGAAGTCGTTTAAAGAGCCTTTTGTGAGGGGGGAAAAAGGCTTCGAGGGTTACGAGCTTAGCAAATTTCTGAAAGGGCTTGCTTTGAATACGATGTCAATATTCATTTTTGCCAGACGTAACTGTTCCATTAAAACTGGATTCTTATCGAAAGTAAAAAATATATAACCATCTTTTGAAAAGCAAGTTTAAAAATACATGGAACAAATTTTTTGTTCATTATTTTTGAATAAAAGTTGAAATATGTAATTGCGGGGAAGTAAACGATTGCCAGCATAAAGCGCTTACATTTTGGTTTTAAATCGGGGTTTTTTTTTAACTAAAATTACTTTTAATTAAAAAATACGATTATACTAGAACGGAAATTCAAAAAAAAAACGCCCTCATTGTCATTTTAATTTTAAAAAAATTTTAAATTAAACCCAAGGGATTTAGTCGGACTTTTAAAAGTTATTACTATAAATCGAAAGGGTGTTTTTTATACAGAATAAAAAGTTATTTGAAATGATTATTTTCTATTTAGTTTTCTATCCTACAAAAAGCAATGTTTTTTAAGAATCGTAACTGAAACAGTAAATTA
>BMAV01002875.1:0-43582 GCA_019973955.1 Trichonephila inaurata madagascariensis
ATTTTCTTTTTTTGGGGAAAACCCTTCTGCATTCACCCTTGAGCTGCACGAAATTGGCTGTATTTTGCACTCAACACCGATCCAAATATTGAGTACCAATCTTGAGCCCCTTCCCCTGAGATGACTTTTAAGTAAGAATGACAGATTACTTGGGATTTCAAGTAACTGTATTTGGTTTCAATGTTTCTAGGAATTTAAAATGTTCTCTGACCCTAAAAAAGTACATTTCAGGTAGTACGTTACATCCACCTGCATTACCTAACCCAGAATTAAAAAGTAGTGTTATTGAGACATAGCCATCCTGTGATGACTATTTTCATTAGGATCCGCGTAAGTTGGAGGTGTGGATTATCTAAATGATGAGACATTTTGGATTCTAACACAACTTTTATTAAGAATAACTTAAATTACTTAATTTAATTAACAACTTTTTTAAAGTGAGAGTTAACACCCAATTAAACCTTATATTCAAGTGAGATCGCGCAACCAGATAAACCTTATCTTAATTATAATAAATTAACTGACTAATCTAACTTCCTATAAAAAAATATTACCTTTTGTAGAGTCACCTTCCTTCATCGATTGAGGAAATACCTATAACTTAATTTTAGATGAGAAGATTCAGACTTCCTTATAATTTAATTTATATGAACGTATCCTTCTTCCAGAGCTATAGGATGACTAACACTTGATCCGAATGATTTCACACTAAGTTATCACTAGACTTGCCGCTATTTTCATCAAACTTTCTATACTTTTTAAAGTATATCTCATTTACATATCGATCCGTTTCTTTCTTGGTTTTGGGTTGGAAAAATTTTTTGCCATTAACGTGCCAAAGAACTTAGGAGTTTGTTAGAAGAAGGACGCGAGAGACGTCACACAGTGAACACGTAAGTCAGTAGAAACATCATGCGTATGCAAATGTCAGGAACAAAACGTCAGAAGCGATGTGGGCGCACGCAAAACGCGTGATGTCGGCGCACGCTGTTCAACAGTAGAATGAAATGAAGGACGGAGACACAATCCACCATATTCTCTGCAAGTGCCAGTGAGTCGTTCGTGAAATATGTAGAAGAAATCACCTGGACGACTTTCACACGTGGAAGAATGATCGGAAAGCTGAAAAAAGGGGCGTACGTCACCAGGCAGCTGCACAGTTCGGGAAACAACAAAAGTGTCGTTTCGCGCGCTTGGAAAGCGTTCCAAACCACAGGTACAGCTGTTAGAAAGGTTGGTGTGGCCGCCCGAAGACGACAACTGCAGGATGACCGATATATCATCCTGAAGGCGAAAAAAGGGCGACAAACAGTCAGCAAGCGCCATTGCTCGGGAAAATCTACAGCAACAGGGGACAAGTGTAGCGGTTTACTGTGGCTAGACGCCTTCACAAAGGGGGGCCTGTTCACCCGCTGTCCTGAACGCTGCCCCCCGTTGAAAGATGGCCAACGAAGCCACCGTTTACAGGGGCCAGAGAGCAAAAAAACTGACAAGTGATCAGGAGTTTCCCTTTTTACAGATGGGGTCGGTTCAGTACCAGAAGCGACCCCAACGCTTTTTATTTTGGAGAAAATGGGGACCGGTTTTATCCCAGAAACCCCCGGGGAAAGACATCCAGGTGGTCCTGGAGTTCTTGTCGTGGATTATGCTGAACGGTAACTGAGCTTCCATTTTCGCAGAGGGTCTGAACCGGGGATCGCTATTATGAGGAGGTACTTTTTCCCCCATGTGCATTTTTTCCCGGGAGGTGCCATTCCCAGACTTTATTTTTTATGGATGAAAGACGGCCCATCGCATTCTTGCTTTTGGGAGGAGCGCGGAAAGGAAGATATCCCCGAATGGTTTGGGCCCAGGTGTCCCCAGATTTAAATCACATTGAACATGTGGGGGGATGCTTTAGACGTATTGCCACACGTTTTAATCACCCGGGAGTACAACCAACAACTCAAAAGTTTTATTGAGGAAGGGCACCCTACCTCAAAAATGTTGACCAGCGGTTCTGAGTAGGGGGAGAGGTGAAAAAGCAACCATTGTAGTAAGGGGGGGATATACCATATTGGAACATTTGTTGTTGTTCTTCCTGTTGGGTAGACAATCATGAGTCACGATACAGGTTCAATAAAAAACTTTTTTTGTTTTTATTCCATACCGTATGCGTTGTATTCCTTTTTTAGCGCCGATGCTTTCACACCTTTTTTCGCATAATACTCCCCTCATTTCAGAATTTCAGTCTCTCAGATGATTTTTTAAGTTATGGCAATAAACCCATGTTGCTTGTTTTGCACAAGTGTAATATTTTCATTCAAAATAAATTTTTTCATAATATTTATAGATTTTTACGACAAAGGTTATTCAGCTTAATCTCAACCTAATATTTTCACAAAAGTTTTGAAACACAAGTGTGCTTTTATGTACAAAAAATAATAATGGTACTAGCTTAGCTAAGAATCGACAGGTTTGTTCACAAAATTTTTTAATTTTTTTAGCTTTAAAATTTGGGGGCAGTATAAGAATTTTTTTAGCTCTTGTTGTAAGTTCAAAATACTAAAATACAATAAAATGTTTTAATATAATATTTTTTGGTACATCAAAATGAAATTCATTGTATTCAACATTTGAGAAGACTACTTGTATTGGAAGTCAATTACAGTATACGAATATTTTAGATGCGTAGCAGTCCACCTTCGAACTATTTTTTCCCACAGCAACACGAGAACTTTTTGGCCATGGAATTTTCTACAAAAAAAAATAATGATAAAACTTTTAAGTTATATGAACTTTTTGCAAAATTGGCAAAAAATTAAACCCTTTTGATTAAGTTTTTGTAAGAACTAAAAAAACTCGAAGCATAATCAAGAAAAAAATTATTTTAGCGGGAAAAAAGGGAATTAAGCCCCAATAAAAGAGCTATTGGTTAAAAATTTTTTTTAATTTAACAAAAGGGGGAAGAATGTTAAAAAAACCCGAAACCAAAACCATAGCTCAGAAAATTCAAATGTCTTAAAACTAATTTGCTAACAGATTAAATTTTGGGTGGAAGCTTTCAATGATATGGCCCACTAAAAAATGCAAAACAAAAAAAAAATTCGGTAATTATAAAATTTTTTAGGATACACCCTTATATAAATTAAAAACTGTTGAAGGTGTGAAATTCAAAATGTTTTTTAACCCTTTTCACTCTAAAATTATTTTAAGGAAAAAACTTATAAATTAAATTTAAAAATTCCCATCAAATTTGAATCTAATGTACTTAAACAAAAAAAAGATATCTAATGAATACTTGAAATACTTTCCCCCTATTTTCCAAAAAAATCGCTTTTGTTCTGGTTAAAACAGCAACCTCTTAAGGCTGCTGGTAAAAGTAAGAGAGCTCTTTAAATGGAAGCAATTTTCAACAAAATGACCTAATTCCCTGGAAATTTTCAATATTATAGCTCATCTGTTAACAACATAGTGTTTTAAAATTTCAAAAAAAATTTTGTGAATACTTTCTTTTTTCTTTAATAGGAAGGCAAAGCCTATTTAACATTACGGTATAGGAGAAAAAAAGCGAAAACATTTTATACCAGTAAAAGAATCAACTCGGAAAATAAGTAAGATAAAAAAAGCTACCGTAAAAATATGTACCTTTTTTTATTAGATTTGGAAAAAAAAAAGCATTTATTGGGGGAAAATTTTAAAAAAGAATGAATTATTATTATTGTTTTCATGTATACAGACATAGATAATATAATAATACAATGATCATGTTTAAAAATTTAAAATTTCCCTTTTCTTGAAAAAAATTTCGGTGTTCCTATTGAATTGATCTTTCGTTACCATTGTTGAAATTTATAGTGCTGTCATTCTTCAAACGATTAAGTATATATACATTGTTCTTTTTTCTTTAACTGTCCTGAATATTTTTTTTAAAATTTAAAAATCTCTGACTGCCTCCTTGCCTTTGGGGCCCAAGCAGAAAAGGAGGAGGAGAAACGAAATTCACACACTCAGAGAATCATTACCCTCCACAGTAAAAGGGTATTCGTAATGCAATTGAAATTTTTTAAAAAAATAATTTACTATAGTAAAATCAAATCTAACTGTTTGATAAAATATAAATCTATTTTAATCTAAAGGACATTTCTATTATCAAAAGGGATTTATTTTAAAACAAGAATAGGCAACAGGCAAATACATTATATATACATTTACACTTGCCTCCGAAAGTCTGTGTACAGGCAATCATCTTACGAGTTTATGCTATAATCACTATTAAAATCTCACTTTAGAAAATCAAAATACGTGTCAGCAGTTCTTCAAAATGTCCTTATTCAAAAAACAGCAACAAAATTCACCTTAACGAGAAAAGACAAGAATGACCACCAAACAATCACCAATCATCCACGCCAAAGGTCTGAGTACACTTATAAAATAGAGCTTTTAAAGACCTTTCATTGCAAAATAATTGCACTCAATCGTGTTTTAAAATAATCATAAGCTTTTTTTTACGATTTATTTAGGATTTGAGATTTGAAAGCTTTTGTGTTCTCTGACAGGTAACAGAATAGAGATCAATATATTATTGAAAGAAAAAATCCTCATATATCTTCAGAAAAAGGGGAAAATGTTTAAAACAATTGTTGAAATTGTTAATAGAGATATTCATTGATTCAAAAAATGTTCATAAACTACAAATCAACTAAAATTTTAACGTCCATACCAAGTTCCGGCCGCCCGTCTGCAGTGTGGCCTTGATAATCTTGCCTTGTAATACGCTCTATAAAAAGATCCAAGACTATAAGCTTCACAAATAGCTAAAAGTGAAGCTGAGATATTGCAAAAAAGTGAGACTTTAATTACAATTTGAAGAAAACTGAAAAAGGAGGACTATCATCCCCGAGTTGCAATCAAGAAGGCAATCATCTTTCGAATGAACAGAGCTAAGAGAATGACCTTTGCCCAAAAACACCTAAATAGGTCACATATTTTTTAGAAAAATGTAATATATTCTATTAAAAAGAAATTTTTAATTTAGCATCAAAAGCACAAAATATGCCTGCAAAAATTCCTGGACAGATCTTAAGAAAGAGAATCCTTTTTCGACTATCAAACATGGAGGAGGAGGAGGAGGCATAATGTTTGGGGGTGTATTGGAAGAGTTTCGGCTGGTAATCTGGAATTTATTCAATCAACAATGTACAAAATTGGTTACTTCAACTTATTGAAGTAAAATATCAGGGAATATGCCAAGAAATTTGCGATGAGTAATCATTTTTACTTTCAGCGGCACAAAGGTACCTAGCAAATGGCTGACGTTGTGAAGTAATTGTGAAGCCATGGCTTTTCTGACATGTCCCAAGCCAATTCTGAAAGTCAACCTAGTCCCCCGACCTAAGCACAATACAGAATTTGTGGGATTTACTTGAGTGAATAATCAGGGAGAACTTAATAACATCAAAGGAAATGCTCAAATCTGTCAGAGAAGAAGAATGAAACAAAATATCCGAAGATGAAACAACTAAGCTAATTAAATCCCTGCCAAATATATTGAGAGAGTTATAGAAATAACGGAATAGCTTAAAAAGTATTAACTTTTAGTTACAATCCATTATTGTAACGGTTTTTTCCAGTGTACGCAGACTTTTGGCACACACGATTTGTGTCGTTCTCAAGTTATAAATATTTGTTTTATTTTATGTAATATTCAGGTGCTTGTTGTTTATACTATTTGAATTTTTGATATTAGAGGAATTAATAAAATAGTATTGATTCAGAAAAACTTAGCGTTCTTTGCATGAATATGAAAGATGATCGCCTGTACGCAGACTTTCGGAAAATATATATATATATATATATATATATATATATATATATATATATATATACACTCTATAACAAAAAAAAACACGACGCACCAAGAACGAGTTGTCCGATGGACAAAAATTGGTGGGTAGAAGGATTATGCACAGAAAAGAAAAATGATTAAAATTTCAGAAAAATTGAATGATTTATTTCAGAGTTACATAGTTACAAAGTAACGAGCTCAAAAAGGTGTTGACTCACCTCTAGCCTGATTCCAGTTTCCACACGACGTGGCATAGAGTGATAAAGCACCCTGATGGTCTCATGCGGCATTTCGGCATGTCGGGCCAGGTCATCAGAATTCCCTGGTAGAAGCAGTCACCTTCCCATCGTATCGTAGACATGCTCTATTGGAGAGAGATCTGGCAATCTGGCTGGCCAAGAAAGTGTTTGACAAGCTGTAAGACAGTTCATAGGAATACGTTCTGTATGTGGTCTGGCATTACCTTGCTGAAAAACAAGTCCAGGGTACTGCAAAAGGAACGGTAGCAAAACTGTTCTCAGAATGTCGTCGATTTACCGCTGTGCTGTAAGTTGCCTGTAATGACGACCAAAGTCCAGCTGTCAAAAGAAATAGCACCCCAGACTATAGCATGTATTTGAGGGTCTGTGTGGCATTCAATAGTTAAAGCAGGATTGGCACGCTGCCCGGGGAGTCTCCAGACACGTCTTCGATGATTGTCAGGACCCAGTTGGAAGCAGGATTCATCTCTGAACACTATACCCCCAGTCAGCATGATTACAACCTGATGAAGACAAGCAATACTGTAATCTGGCTTGACAATGTGCAGGCATGACTGACAGGTGACGTAGGGTCCATACGAGGGTAAATTTTGCTCTATCAGCCGTCTGTGGATGGTCATGATGGATACTCATGTGCGGGTGACATGTTGATGGTTAATAACGGATGAATCAGGTGCTGTAACAGCAGGTATGACAATCAATCTGTCCTCCCGATCGGCTGTGACCCTAAGTTGTCCGCTACCATCAAAGCGCTGAAATTTGCTTTTTCCACCCAATCTTGCCAGCATCTTGTAATGGCTGCATCGCTTCAACTCATATGACGAACGATTCCTCAATTTTCCCAACCTGCCTCTTTCAATCCAATGATGCGACCTCTTTCAAACTATGACAGTTGCTCGTAATAACTGAAATCCCCCGGGGGGCATTTTTCAGTCTTGAAAAGGGATCCAAATCGCAATGCAAAAAATTTCACCATCAGATTAAAAACGCTTCTATATACACCAGCTGAGTGCGCAGTTCCGATGTGCTGTAGCTTCCACTATTCATTCATTCGACACCAAATTTTAATCATTTGCATGTTCAGTACAAATGTCTTTGTATACGAAATTTCATTACAATCGGGCAACTCCTTCTTCTTTGCTTGGTTTTGTTATAATATATATATATATATATAAATAAATTTCAAAATGAAAAAACTTTAAAAATGTGATATTTAAAATTTTTTTAAAAGTCTGGCCGGCCGCAACTTATGGACTGGCGGGCCGCGTGTTGGACACCCCTGCTCTAAAGGATAGTGAAACCAGAATATCATATTAATTTTTCATCTCTTTTATATCTGAAAAAATGTTCCAAATTCGGATCCTATTCCTTAACATTAACCGAAAACAGCCTTAAAAGCAAATATGGACTAAATAATTTAAAGCTGTTTACCTATAGTACTACGGAAATTTAAAATAAACAGGTATGCCAAATTAGAATAAATTTTATAAGGCATTTGTATTATTCTAAGATATATTTATTCCTTATGAAATTTATGAATTTTCGTAAGTGTAATATTCAATATATTGTATATAAAGTTGAAAGCTTGTGTGTGCGTTACCTTTCAAGCCTATTGAATGATTTTATTGCATAGAAGTTGAGTATAACATAAAAATTTTTTCTTTGAATTGATGTAATGCATTAATTTATATAGAATATCAAAGAGTCACTAAAATTTGGGTCAAATCCTTCAGAATTTTAGTACTTTCCCTTCCAAATTTTCTCCCAAATTGCTTTTTTCTAAATTTGGCTTGTTGGAAGATTTTGGAGCCAACAATTTTGATATTCTCTGAATTTATATTTTTTGGTTATTTCTTCTCCTCAACATCTTCCAACATCTTAACAGTTTTCCTGTTAGACCTTCCATTTAAATTTCGAAATATTTTTTTCCATTACCAATAGATTTAAAATCAAAACTAAATATTTTGATTCCCAAACAAATCCTGATATTTCAGCTACTAATAAATAAGAGGTATGCTCAACAAGTGCAACAGTTGTAATTGAAATCTTGTAATTTTTAGTAGATTATCTCTTAAGTGCTTAGTAGTTGTCTTTGTTCAAATTTTATACACTGCCGTGTGCCTCTACGCTCCTGCCCTCGCCTTAAGTCCTGTTACCAGTCTCACTATGGACGCCCATCATCAATGTGAGTGTCGATTGTACGTTTTATTGTGCCCTGGTAGGTATAAATTACATATTAATTTAGTACACATAATTCCATCCGCATTTAGTCGTGTGTTTATACATTAAAAGTTAGAAAACAGTACAACAAAAGAGTTTGTTACTGCGCCAAACAAATCCTTAACAAATATCTTAACAAATATCCAAAAAAATATCTTATCCAAACAAATATCTTAACACTAGAACAGTGATTCCCAGAGGGGTCTATTTAGACCCCCGAGGGTCTATGACGACCTGCAAGGGGTTCACGTCATCAAAAAAATAATTTGGGCGTCAATGAGGTGTAAGTGGGGAGTCTATGTGATATTGGCTCTCATTAAACTACATCGGGACTTTGAATTTAAAAGAAAATTTAATCAAGTGGAAACCAAATTTTACTTATTTAGCAAATTTATTTACTAAATTTAATGAGGTTAATATGCCCTTACAAAAAAAAAAAAAAAGTAACAGCATAAATTGTTTTAAAACAGGAACCATTTCAGCGTTTCTTTCCAGAGTTAAACTAAAGAAGTATAGTAATGGAGCTCCGGAATTTTCTCAAATTAATTTCGACAATCTGTCAGCACGTTTTAGCCTACGTTAAATATTTAACTGCATTTTATTCAGATTTTGAAACCAGGTTTGAGAATACTTTGACTATGGTGATAGGACAGTAGGCAATGTATTTATATGGTCATATTGAAAATAAAAGTCACATGACAACAGGAACTGATCATGATAGGCACCAATGAAGATTTTAAAGTTTAGAAACGGATGCCAGCAATTTTGGCTTTAAAAAGGCAAACCTGTTATTTGTCCGGAATTATGGAATATCGTGATGAAGTGTGTTTTTAAGTATTTTTCCTTGTAAGAAGGAGTTTCAGCGCAGTTGCCAATCTCCAAAACAAAAAAAAGAAACCGGACACTAATAACAGAGGAGATTTAAGGTTAAACCTGACAAGATTGATACTAAATGTTGAAAATTTGTTATTGTAGCGCCAGATTCCTCTTTCCCATTAAAATCAATTGTGTGATGTTTGGTTATTTTATTTAACAGTTATTTTATAGATTAATTAACTTTTAATTTAATTAAATAACATATGTTTTTTAGACTTTTAACTCTATACTTCATTAGTTATTAATTTAAGGTAGGCCCGATCACGTTCCGCTGGAACCATGATTTTAAAGCTGCATAAATGAGTAATTTCTCATGATATAGTGTCACTTAGACAGAAATACATGTATAAATTGTTTTAAGGACATTATATAAAAATTATTTAAATACACATTCCTAAGCAAAAATTAATTTAGAGGTCCTTTTTTCCATCGTTCTTCCTCTTTTTATAAAATGCTTTTATTGTATTAATATTTTGCTTGTATATAGCCTGTGACCTCTCTGTACAAAGGTCTAACTATGATTTTGAAAATCAACTATGATTTTGAAAATTCATTATTTTCAGAGTTACAATCATTTGAAATAATTATCGGCGTATTTTCTTAAAATTTCTCCCTTCTGTTTTCGTAAGACATGGATACAAACCGACTTCCAAGTTATGCATTTCAAAAATTCTAGTTGAGCTCTGTACAGAGGGTCTGAGCTGAATACAGGCAAAATATTAATACATTAGAAGCATTTTTTACAAAAGGAGAAACATTTGGAAAAAGGTTATTCTAAGTTAGTTTTTTTACAAAACATTGTATTTAAATAAATAATTTTTTGTCATAATGTCCTTATATATAAAACAATCTTTTATTCATGTATTCTAATGTAAGTGACACTAAATATCATAAATATTATCCATTTACACGCTTTTGTAAAATCACGGTTCCGAACGTATTCGGATACCTTAATTCTTTTAAAGTAGTAGTAGTAGTACTACTAGCTGTCAAAAAGACATTTAAGTTGATAAATTTTCAGAAATTCAACATTATTTAAGCAGGGGTCTACCCCATACCGAAAAACATGGCAAAGGGTCTATGAGACTAAAAAGTTTGGGAATCTCTAGTGTAGAGACCCAGAACCCACTCTCCTGAATAGGTGCCCAGGGCCTCAAGAAGTCTTAAGACGTCCTTGCCAAAAATAATTACTGATTTCACACGAAACCTTTTTAGTTTATACATTTGAGTTAAATTCACGAGGTCACAAGAAGAAAGTACACGACTTAATGCTACTTTTCGTAGAAAGAAAAAACTGCTTTACGGAAATATTTTAGATAAAATAATTAATATTAGCTCGTTGAAATTAAAGTAAGAAAATAAAATTGCATTGTTTTTTAAATTTAATTTTTTAAACAGCTTTTATAAATGTTTTACAGTAGTATTTGTTAACGTTTTATTTATTTACTTGAACAACATTCCATACTTCGTGTGTGAAAGCCGGAAATCTCAACAGTTGGTGACGAGAGATTTATTTTCCAACTCCAATTTTATTTTTCTCGCTACACACCAGATGGCAGCATAAGCGCCAATTAGTAAACATTCATTCGTGAAACAAATACTAGAACTTTTTTTTTTTATTTTCCTTTTATTTTATTTATATCACACAAACCTCTATTGACTCTTCCCCCCTGATATTAATATTTTGTTGTTTTTTACATTATTTCAAATTATATTTGTTTTTTGATTCTTCAATGTTAAACAAAGGTTTTGACGTTCATTAGATGCACTAAGCAGTTGTCTGATTCCAATCCAATTTAAAAATAATAGCTCCCTTTTATTTTTAAAAAAAAAGAAGGAAAAATAACAAATTAAAATCACATCTTCTGCAGCCTACGTCCGAGTAGACAGTAATTTTCATGTTTCCATCATGTTTTGGAATGACACTCAATGCTGTCTTTGGTATCATTAATATTTCAAATTGACGACCCCAAGAAAATAGTGACCTTAAGCCAGGGGTGGGCAGACTTTTTCAAGGTACGGGCTGCTTCTAACTTTTTTAAGGTGATGCGGTCCACCCAGTGGCGTGGGTGTGACCTATATCTGTATTAAAATATTGTGTTTTTCTTTTCAATTTGTTTCAATTGGAGAGTGAGATTTCAAACCCCTAATGTTTCTTTGAGTTAATTATTGTTACCACCTTCGACGTATTTCAGAATAAATTAGTGTTGTCATCTCCAGTACGATATGTACTGGAGTACGAGTACTCCTCCGGTAGGAGTTCTACAAACAGTTTGTATTGTTTACTCAAGCTCGACATACGAGTACAAAGAATTGAAGGAAAGCTTTCTTTTTAACTGTCATTATATTGCTTGTTTTTAAAACATGTTTTCAAATTTTTGGAATGTGGAAAACTTTAAAGCAGGGGTACTCAACCTTTTTTCTTGCCGGGCCACATGCATATGGCAGATATTTCCCTCAGGTCGTATTATGAGGATTAAGGGGGAAAACATTATAAACCAAGGCAATATTGGACACATAAAATATGGAAATTTGATCAAAATATCAAAACTCATTTTTGGCTTTTAATACTTTATTAATCTCTATGAAACGCACATAAAAAAAATTTCGGTTTTATGCATTTTTTACCGAGTTATAGGGTAGTTTCGGTTCCCTTTCATCCATATAATGAAGCTCCTAGTTCACATTCTACTGTCATACAAACAAAGCTGCCATACTGTTTGATAATTGGATTTTTTTCTTTCTACAAAGTATCTCTTATATTTATTTCAAATATGAACTTATCAAGTGCAGAATGGCAGCAAAAAGAGGAGTTTTTACTAAATTCCATGCTGAAATCAGTATTATTTGTTTACAATTAAAACTCAGTTTTCCCATAAAATAATAATAGTCGCTACTCCAGTTTAGTTCGCTACTTCACTGTTATTTGTTATTACTAACCGTTACACAGTCATAAACAGAAGGACAAAAATCTTGCAATTCGTACCCGTACGACATCGACAGCAAAATTAGTGGATCGTATTGCTTGATTGCGGAATTTCCGCCAAGCATGCTTAAATTACATTGTTCCTTAATTGCTAATTTTTTACTGTAATGGGCTATGAGCGGACCACTTAGAATAGCCCGGTGGGCCACATGCGGCCCGCGGGCTACAAGTTGAGTATCGCAGCTCTAAAGCAAGGTTTAATATAAGCAGATTTATACGAAGGTAACTCTGAAATTTTTGAGATACGCACACAAAATAAGTTATATAAAATAAAATTAACAATTTAGTATGAAAATACAAAATATTTTAACACCGCATACAATTTTTTACTGACTGACTTCAAGATGTTTAGCTTAGAATAAATTTTAGACAACAGAGAAAATGAAGTTAACGCGAGAATATTATCGTGCTATGATTTTTTATGATTTTAAAGCTGAATTAAATCAAGAGGAATGCATTCAACGGCTGCAATTAGATTTGGTGATGAATCTCCATGTCATGCTTCTGTATTCAGATGGTTTAAGGAATTTTGTTGTGGTCACAATTCTCTTCAGGATGAAGAAACACACAGGAAGGCTAGGGATGGCCGTAATCACGGATAATGTGTCTGCCATACGGAAAATGTTAATGGATGATAATCGCTGTACCTACCAAATGATGCCTTTGGGTTCTCCATAATCTAACTGAGCCCCAAAAAGATGAACGTGTCAGAATCAGTAAGAAAATCCCTTTAAGTTTTCGCTAAATGGTGGCCACCGCGTCATTTCTTCTAAATTGTAATGGACGATGAAACGTACATGCCGTTTTATGATGTTCCAACACGTCAAGAAAGCAAAGTATGGGTCTTTGAAGAGGATTCCATGCCAACAATGGTGAAGAGCCAACGAGCAATGAAAAAGTAATGTATGCCATTTCTTCTGTAAGTACAGGATTTATCAAAGCTTCACTGCTGGAAGGACAGAAGACAGTACAGCAGGACTGGCATACCACTAAATGTCTTCCCAGAAATTTCCTCCCAAGCTATGAACATGTGACTAATACTTCACTCATAGGACAATGAATCTTCCCATACAGCCAGATTAACAGCTGAGTTTCTAAGCAAAACAAATTAAAGTGATAGAGCATCCACCTTATTCTCCGGATCTAGCTATGTGTGACTTTTGATTATTCCTTTATCTAAAATACTCATTTGTGAAGAAGACATTGATGGGGCTATAAATGCGGTTTTTTTTATCAATCTCCAAGAAATGAATGGTTTTGCAAGTATTTAATATGCGTGGAAAATTCGTATACAAAAGTGCATTGATGCTGGAGGAGACCACTTTGAACACTCCTAAAATTTTGTAAGTATAACTTTAAAAACCTAAGAGTATCTCAGAAATTTCAGAATGACCCTCGTATTCTATAACCCCAAAGCTCTTAATCAATAGTAGGGGATTTTTAAATTTGACATTTTGTTCTTTTTTGATTATGTAATTCATTTCGCATAAAATTGTTTCATTTATCTCTATCCTAGATTTGAGATGGACTTTACATCCCATTACACATTTCTGAATATTTTCATGTACGGTTTCGTGACTTTTTTGTCTGTTTATGGCGTGGGTCAGATGTAAGTTCTATGACTGCTTACCGTAAGCTCCGCGAAGAAAGCCCGATTGCAAGTAAAACCTCAGTAAGTTCCTTCGATTTGTAAGTAATATCTTAACACAAATAATTTAGTTATAGAAAAGTATGTGAACTTAAAACTGAGTTTCTTTCAAATTCATATATTTTGAAGAAAAAAGAAATGTCATTGCTTCTATTTGGAAATTGCTTATTCTTTGTAATTGAAACTCTTAATTTCTGGTAGTATTTTTGAAGCTATTCTTCTTTTTGGGCGTTAGGGAAAAATGATGAGGTCAAATTTTTACGATGCGCGCGCACCCCGTCACGGATACGCGAGCATACCGTCACGACATCGATGCGTGCACACCGTTGTCTAATATTTCAACATGCCACTTTTTTGGTGCTAGGGGACTGATATTTGGGGGATCGTAATAACTATTGTTATAAACCATATCTGTTGGGACACATCCCCCGGTGCATTCCCCCTCCCTCTACAGCTGATGGCCAATACCTCGGCGCCCGAACCTCACAGTCCATTCAGACCTGGCTCATTCGATCCCTCTCTATCTGCTCTTCTAGTTATAATGTCATGCTCATAGGTCTACTTCTTCCTATAGTTTTTAATTGTTTTAAACTTTTAAATTTGTTTTTAAAATTCATACATCTTGGTTCTTGTTCGAGTCTCGACTCTGAGATTTGAACCAACTGTTCCACTTGTCGAGACTCCATCCAGTCATCTACTTCATTCCCATTGTGTAGACATGGGAAGGGCTTAAGAACTAAAATATCATGCTCCCCATAGCACCTGGTATGGGGACTGAAAAAAATTTCACCCTTCTAAGGAATTGAGCTTGACTTTTGGAGAACCGCCATATTTTCGCATTAGCGCGAGCTTTACGTGGAATTGGTCCCCTCCGGTGCTTTCCCCCTACAGGGCTTAAACAATAATAACTAGAATCCTATGCCACCTTGGTTGACCGCACCGGCTGGATTCGATTGTTCTCCCCATGAGCATCCTAGATACATTTTTTCAGGACCATAGCCCCATTTCTTCAACCAAATTTAACATTTTAAAATTATTTTAAAATTTTAAATATTTTTAAATCCCGCATAGCTCCGAAGAATTTTTAGCTTCGTTAATGAAACTCGAACCATAGGTTCTCCTCGTTGAGCTCATTCATATGTTATAATTCGTGTGTAGATAGTGGGCATAGGGGGGCGTTATCATTAAAATTAGAGAATCCCTATGTTATTCCTATGGGGTTCGATCTTTTGATGACGTCACGATATTACAGAGATAGAAGGATGAAACTTTGGGATCATCTACTACTCTGTATATCGTTGGGATGTACGTGATCAATTACGTCACACTTATCCCCCCCTTCCTCCTCGGGGGAATTAGTTTCGCCTTCCTTTCCCGAGCTAGTGCCGCTCCATTTGCAACTACAGACTCCGGACTGGTTCGAATGGATTCCTCTTGTTTCCTCACAACCAAGCCGAGTTTCGAGTTGCTGGGTGCCCTGCTTCTATTTTATTTGTTTTAAATGTTTTAATCATTTTAAAATGATATAACTTGGGGGCTCTTCAGGGGGATGTCTTAATTTTCTCAGGAACGATTCTTCTCGCCGAGACATTTAATATGAGGTCTCATGGGTCACATTCGGTTCACCTGACTCAGATAGCTCCGCCAAACTCCCCATGTTATTGGTCCCATTGTCCCCTGTGCGCGGTGTTTAAATTTATTTGAATCGTGATTATCTCGGGTCATATTGGTCCGATTGACTTAAGGTTACTATCGTTCAATTCTGCTCGTGACTGTCTTTCGTCCTTTGTCCAGCTTCGTTCTGCTCAAGATTTCAGGAAAAGATTTTAATCTTGTTACACCAAAGAAGTATAACTTCTTACGTGCTTACCTAAGTTCACACACACTTTTTTTAATTATTTTTTTTATTATTACTTTAAAATAAATTAATGTCTGAATAAATGATCATTTTAGGAAATTTTTATAACTCTCTCTCTCTCTCTCTCTATACCACAATCGAACTCGTATAATATTTCTATTATATATTTTTCTTTCAACTAATTGCTATTGTTTTTGAAATCAGAATAAATTTTAATCATTTTCAGTTTATTGAATAATATTTAGGTTTTTATAATATTTGATAATAAAGATATGTTTTAAGATGCTTTTGAATAAAAAAAAAATGTTTTATTTTAAATGTCAGCTGAAACGATAGATTGATCTCAATCACAACCGAGTCCACCACTGAAAGTAGATTAATATATTCGTTCTTATTCTTTAAGTAGATTAATATTTTATAGTTACAGCAAAATATAGCTTTCATGGTACATGAAAAAAAACATTGGAATTTAGTTTAACAAAACAAAACTTCATAGTGGGAGGAGTAAATAATTTATAGCTGCTGATAAAGTGATTATTTTGAATAAGTTGTGGTGATTGTCCCAAAATTCTTGTTGTCTGAATAAAATACTATACTATAGGGCCTAGATAACTTGTGCTGGATGTTTTACTTACAATCCACTTAAAAAACGGTTAAATACTTTGCTCTATTTTTTACATGACTAAAACGTGAGCTAGAATATTCGAAATAACTTTATAAACAAGATTGTTTTCTATGTGAAATTTCTTTCAAAATTCAACAAAAATATAAGATGCATCTATTTTTTTTCACACGTAATTCTTAAATTTTTATTTTATGCACCGTAACAATTACATATATATTTTCTATTTCAGCCTCTTCTGTTTTCAATCATACCTATAATATCACTCTTCAAGTAGTAAACGTATTTGTCGGCCTGGTGTACTCCAATTCCTCGATTGTGACCCTCAACTTGGAGAAATGTTATAACGAAGCCAGACCAAGCAAGCAGAATGAATGAAAGTACACATTAAAAAAGAAATTTGAAATTTGTGTAAAATACATATTCTTAAATCTAGTTTCAAGCGTGAAGACGTTTAAAATGAAATGTGTGTAACTATTGAAATGTACTTGTGTGATACAGGAAAATTAATCAGCAACCGCATTCTCGCATTCAAATCTACTCAAAGTGAATTCATCTGAAATCTTCATAACCGTACCTTTTAGCTGAAATATATAAAGGAGTTAGAAAAAAAATATTTCGAACCATATATCTCGTTCAGCCAACGAAACTGCCGAAGTATGGTTTGGCGTTTATATGCACCATTCAAATGCACCTGGTTGAATCTTTGCAGCTTACCGGCCTGGTGGTAGACAAATATGATAAGAGAGAAAAGTGTAAT
This sequence comes from Trichonephila inaurata madagascariensis, assembly GCA_019973955.1. NCBI lineage: Eukaryota > Metazoa > Arthropoda > Arachnida > Araneae > Nephilidae > Trichonephila > Trichonephila inaurata. The sequence goes on from BMAV01002875.1 coordinate 17,058, forward strand.
TGTTACCATTGGTATAGTTTTTGTTACAAACTTTCAAAAAGAACTTGAACGGCTCCTTGTATTGGGTATTTAAAGCTTAGTACTCTAAGAACTGTGACGGAGAAAAGGCAAACGAAAAGGAACCAGAAAAGATGCTAGATACCAGTTCAGAGAAAAACATCATGCAGAATGCGACAGACCAACTGTTTACCATCTTAAGACCGCATCAATATCACGCATACATTTTAAAGTACACCTTTCACCCAAACTGAGTATAAGGCCGTAAACGAAACGATATGCTGTAACGCCTGCTACGTGCTTCTATCTCCACATTGATAAAATTATCAACAGACGTATATGCTTCGAAAAATGAACATCCCAAACTATTTCTTTTTATTCTGCTCGCGTTTTATTAATGGGCGCAAGTAGAAATGGAGCCAGCTATCTCTGTTTAAAATTATTTTGCTGGGTACAAATATTATGCACCATTAAAATATTATGCGTCATATCTGAAGCATTTGAAGAGACCGAAGTCGCTATCTTGTTTCATGAATGGTGGGCGCCGAAGAACCCTTACTGGCGGGAATTTCAAGCAACTTTTATTTGAACAACTTTTTCTTGCAGCTCATTGGGGAAAAAGAGTTTGGAGTCAAGCGCTATGGGTAACCAGGTAGAAATTGTTTGAAATTGGTTGGAAAATTGTCTTGAAAACGCGCGCGTGTACGTGTGATAGCGCCCCTAAGAGCGTTTTTGCGCTGCTTTTGGCCTTTGTAAAGCAGCGTCTGCGCAATCAAGATGGAACGATTTTGAAAGGAATGAATGCAAGAATTTTGTATCTTAGTAAAGGTTGGGGAATATTTTTTTCAAAATGTTTAAAGAAATTTTCAGAGGCGAAATATATGTAATGTAAAGCGTGAGATATGGGAGCCCTCATCCCATCAAAGACCTTATTTTGTTTGTTGTACTATTTTGTGTTTGATTTCCACCAAAGGCACTCAGTAGTTTATTTTAATAAAAATCACACAATATAATCTAGTGAAAAAGGTTTTGATTCATTTTTAGCTTTATTTACCTATTTCTTTCTACATACAGTTTCAGCATTTATTCGAATAGTGGTACTGTATTCAAAGAGAGACATCTTAAAATATGAATTTCGCAATAGCCTGCAGGTAAGCTCTAATGCCTAATTTTAATACTTCAACGCAATATTTTGTTCTGCTATAGATTACTATGCTATCTATAAAATGAATGAGACCTGTTACTAAAAACAAACAGTCATAAGTTAAATTAGAGATATTGGGTATACTATTAACACATAAAAAAAGTATGAAAGTTCAAGGCCACAAAAGCCACGCTAAATACTCGGAAATCACTTTAGAATACTAAGCTTTTCGATGAAAAGCTTTTTGTTGCCTGGTGCGGTACCCAGGGACAATAGGTTGCCATATATCATACTGTTTTGTCTCTTGGCTCTGTTTGAGGGTTATTGGCGACGCTGTTCATTCCAATAGCCTTTGTATTGCATCCAAGTATATTAATGAACAATCAATCAACATTCCTGTAAGCAGGTAAATTTATGTAATATAATTTTCTAGAATAAATAGAAAAGGAACAATTGTTTTTTCTTCAACATTACGTGTTTATAGTACTTTATGAAAGAAATACTTTTTCTATTGTTGCGAGGTCTTTTTACCCCCCCTTTGTGTGACAAGTAAAGGAAAAGAAGATAAAAAATATTAATTGAAACAAAATAAGATACTTGACCGTATAATGATGAGAAATGAAAGACTTCGTCAGTTTAACATCGTAGAACTATGTATAATAATTATTAATGTTTTTTAAAAATCACGCAAAAGAATTTGTTGGGGTCTACAAAAGTAATGACCAGGGTGTTTATTTAAAATCGAAATTTGGCCTTCGATTGTGAACAGACACGAGGTTAAAAACGAGTATGGAAATTTTTCAGCACCAGTAATGACACAGTTTAAAAAAACAATCGAGGAAAATTACGGAAAAAATTGTGAAAATGTTTAAGAGTTTCAAATATTATTTATCAACTTGTTTGTAAAGATCCCATGCTTTACAAAATGACTGTGGAATGTAAATTAACACGACATAAGCAATGCTTGAAATTTAAAAAATCGAGCACTTCAATTAAATAAATCAGTAATAACATTTAAGGTATTCGACTACGTTCGGAACCGTGATTTTAAAAAAGCGCATAAATGGATAATTTTCATGATAGTTAGTGTCACTTAGATTGGAATATGTGTATAAAACTGTTTTACGGATATTTTGACAAAAAAAAGTGATTTAAATACAATATTTTGGTAAAAACTTAACTTAGAATAACCTTTTTTCAAAATGTTCTCCTTTTGTGAAAAATGCTTCTATTATAATAATATTTTGCCTGTATATAGCTCAGACCTCTGTGCAGAGGCTCAACTATAATTTTTTAAAAATTCATATTATTTCATGAAGTCAGAAACCATTTGAAATAATTATCGGCGTTTTTCCTTTAAAATTCTCCCTCTGTTGTGTCGTAAAACATGGATAAACCCACTTCTAAGTTATTTATTTCAAAAATTCTAGTTGAGCCTCTGTACTGAGGTCTGAGCTATAGACAGGCAAAATATTATTATAATAGAAGCATTTCTTACAAAAGAAGAATTTTTTTTGAAAATAGGTCATTCTATGTTCATTTTTTGTCAAAATATTTTGTAAATAAATTTTTACTGTAATACTATTCTTAAAACCATTTTATATACATTTTCTAATCTAAGTGACACTAAATATCATAAATATTATCCATTTGTACGCTTTTGCAAAATCCCGGTTCCGAACGTAGTCGGATACCTTAAAATATTGTGATCTACGGTTAACGACAGGTATCACACTTAGCCCTTTGCCATGATGAATTTCGTGGCCCACGATCTGGCCTTTGCCTATCAGGTGGTAGTAGTAAGACCAAAATATTGAGAAGAATTAGAAACATGCGACCATGATCCCTTGGCAACAGGGACCATTTGCCGACAATTACATTAAAGTTTAAGCTATTGCAAAACCCAATTTTGTAAATATAGTTTGATAAATTTAGAATTTATCATCTTTTCTGGAATAGCTAATGCGTATTTAGGAGAGGGAGGTATGAGCTCACTTGTCATCCTCGTCACTAGTCAATGGTTGAACTCTAGAAGATACAACGAATTTAAAACTTCTTGTCAACTTTAAGTCAATCTTGTTCAACAGTTTTCTAAATTCTTGTTGGGTGATGTTAGTTTCTCTTGGGTGGGGAAAAAGGTAAGAGCTAGTCTGTCTTGATCACCGTGAGAAATATTGAGGACTGTCATGTTCTTAGAATCAATCTCATTCCGTAATAAGTAAATATGTTCTGAAATTCAAAGATATGAATTTGTCTAAGATTACAAATTAAGGTATCCGACTACTTGCGACAACTTTTTTTTTGAAAAAATGGAGATATGGGGATTTTTTTTGGGGGATTTTTAGATTTATTTAGTATATTTTAAGGAAAAAATCGTAAAATTGAAAACAGAAAAAAAAATTATTATTATTAAAAGGGGAAAAAACTGGTGAAAATGTACAAAAATTATTTAAACGGGGCCCGCTCTGTACAAAAAATTCTGAACATATCCTCAATTTTTCAATTTTAATGTGTTACTTTTGTTATTCATGCTTGAAATGACCTTCGTGGATAATAGATATTTTAATTTTACAAAACTAGAGCACTCTTCTGTTTTAGTGACTATATGAAATTGCTTAAAAACCGTGTGATTATATTCACATAAATAATTTAAATTTTGAAATAAAATGCAGGATCGGGATAAATCTGAAAGAGGTCAAAAACACTTTAATTGGTTATACAAAACATCTATAAAAATACTAGCAAATTATTTTCAAACCTTTTTGAGCAATCACTGTCCCCGTTTGAGTCCCGCATTTTAAAGTTTGACATCTTGTGTAAAGTTATGGCATCTTCTTTTATTAAAACATTTGTAGTTTTTGTTCTATTGAATGGAAAATAAAAAACTTGTGGTATTTTTATTAAGCTAATATAATGAGATGGTCTATAAAATGAAATTATATAAAAAAAAATTTTTTTTTTCGTCAATTTTCGAAAAAAAAATTATGATTTTAGGGTAGTTGGATACCTTAAGTGGAAATTGAACGCTTGATTAATTTTAATGCATTGTCAACAAAAACTAAAACCGAACACAATTTCCTGCGCATAAATATTAATTTCAATAATGAAAACATTGTAGTGTCTGTGACTGCTGTGTTGGTGAGAGAGTATAGATGTTGGCGCGGCTTTGGTAGGGTTAATGTATTTTGGAGAAGATTGTGCTTGACTCCGCGGAGGTTACAGTCGAGGGAGGATTGTTTTGGACGGGAGGGAATATATAGAATTCTGTCGGTGAGAGAGCGACCGCTAGGGTGGTCCGTTGTAAGAAAGTATAAGAGATAGTCTCTTGGGACTGTGTTTGAATTGATTGTTATCTGATTGTGTTTAATCACAATATAACTGTATTTAATCAAGATATAGTATTTAATCAAGATTTAATGATATTTGTACTGATTATAATGTGAGAAGTTAAGAGAAAAGGAAATAAATGTATGACAAATAGTATGCAATTCGAAAATTAATATTTTTGTTCGTATAAATAATTCCCAAGATTCTTAAGGGAAGGGTAGCTAATGTTGGTTAAAGTCCCGAGTATCATTATGATTTAACTGTTTCAAAAATCATCTGGTAGAATAGTGGGGAGGCTATAAGTATTAAATAAAATTGAATATTTTAGTTGTGACATCGTCTTCGTCAACTCACGAAAGTTCCCTTCAATAACTCTGTAGAGGTCTAGGTGACTTTTAGCCGCCCATCCGGTATAGTGGTTAGAGACGCTGACTGCTGTGCCGTAGAGCCTGGGTCTGAAATGCCGAGAAGGCATGGATGTTTGTAATTATACAGTGCCTTTGCGGGATGGGGGTTCTTAAATAGCCGCCGAGTCGCAGTTCCTCGTGTGAGGTTGGTTGAAGGGGAAGAGAGGGAATCCCCTGACTTCTCCCCCAGGTTATTCTCCCTCAAAATTGGGGTGGAACCGAGATAAATCGTACTGTCACTTGCATTGTGCTCAAGGCTACGGCTAACGACAGGCGTACATCTAGCCCTTTGCGACGATGAATTTTGTTGGCTTGTATCTGACGCTGTCAAGATCAGGTGGCATAAGAAACAACGACAACTACAGGTGACTTTTAAGTAAATATGATTTTAAGGTAAAAATGAACGGTTAATATTGACATAATTTCTTTTTTACGTGTATCATTTCTTAACTGTATATGCAAGTTCATGTCAAATTCAGTAATTTATTTTTTCTTTTAGCTGTTGTCTTATTTTATGCCGTCATCTCTATATATTAAGTTTAGTTCTCGAAGACGCTAACAAAATTAAGTTGTTTTTTTTAGGTGTGTATCAGTTAATTTTGAACGAAAGTTTGATTTCATTTTGTTCATTATAGTAAATGTTTGTTCACAAACATGTTGATCCAAAACTACAGTAATATATCTGACAGCCAAATCATGTAAATTTTGAAAAATAGCTTTTGGGTACAACTTTTCAAAATTCAACATTATTCTTATCCCTTGCAGTTGAGATACGATCCTTACATTTGCTTTTCAGTGTAGTACGTGATGTATGTCAATAATTTTGATTTGGAATGCAGGTGGGTAACAATTAACGTCTTGCAGATGAATTATAAAAAAGGATGCATGAAAAGATCAGCACTTTTTTCATCATCTTGAAAATCATCAAACCTAGCTCTGAAGGAATCCTGCATAATGAAAGGGAATGGAATTTGTAAATCTATCATAGCTTGGAGCATTAAATTTGATAGATAGTTTCTGCATTAATGTGAAATGTGTTGATCTTTATTCTCCAAAATCGAGACAAAAAAAGCCAAAGTTTGTTCACAAAAGAAGATATACGAAGGCTGTTCAAGAAGTAATAAGACTAAAATTATTATTAAAAAAAAACCCCAGAATACTTTTAATTGTCATCATTTACATGGTTTTTTTTTCAAAATAACTTCCGTGGCACGTAATGCATTTATCCCAAAGTTCTGTCCACTTCTTAAAAACATGTAAAAGTCCGTTTCGTGAGAGCTGTTTCAAAACCGCCTCCGCAGCCTTTACACCTGTTTTGTTGCTTGCAAAACGTTTTCTTCGTAATGGTTTCTTAAGTTGAGGAAACAGTCAGAAATCACATGGAGTGAGATCAGGACTTATGGATGGTGTGGTAAAATCTCTACAATGTTCTGCTGCGAAACATACAGTACGCAACGAACAATATGTGGTCGGACATTGTCATGGTGCAATAGGAAGCCATTTCGAAGCAATGGACGTCTCCTTTTAACGTACTGCACCATTGTCCGCAGGACATTCGTGTAGTACGAGTCCTTTACGGTAGTACCGTCTGACAGGAATGTTGATAAACACCTTTCCATAATAAAAATTATGGTCATAAATTTACCAGCCGATTTAACAGTTTTTACTTTCTTGGGAGTAGGTAAAGATGGATGTTTTCATTCACTGCTTTGTTGTTTTATGGTTGGATCATAGTGATATAAACAAGTTTACTCCGGTACTGTGATAAAGGTCTTAAGATATTGCCGCCTTGCCTCAGTATTTAATCATATTATCATATCAAAGGTCTCCGATGCTGATTTTTTGCTTCCATTTCGAAAACTGGATTCGCCCGTGGGTACCCACAAACACGCTTCCAGTCTGGATCACGTAATACTAAGAATATGAGTCTGTACACGCCATCTATCGGTAGCTTTTTGTTAATGCCATACAACAAACTTTTCTTATGTCACAGAAATTCAATATCTGATGAGTGGTTTTATGGCAGTAAAATAGTCTTTTATTACTTATTGAACAGCCTACGTAAAACATATACTATAACGAAATAGTCAGTCAAGTTAATATATTATAGATATGACAACAGATTTTCGTGAAAGAGCTAGTTATTGCGCTTCATATTTTTATTTTGCAAGCAAAGAGAAAAAATATTAAAATTAAAATTTTTTCCTGTATATAACTCTTTTAATTTTCATTTTATTGTCCATGTTTGTTGACAGGAGGCTTGACTTAAGTCATCTGTGTATTCCCACAAAAAATCCTGCATTGTTTTTAAATAACAAATTTAAAACTCAACATCTTCCATCTTCCAACATCTTAACAGTTTTCCTGTTATACCTTTCCATTTAAATTTCGAAATATTTTTCCGTTACTAAATAGATTTGGAAATCAAAACTAAATATTTTGATTCCCAAACAAATCCTGATATTTCAGCTACTAATAAATAAGAGGTATGCTCACCAAGTGCAAATAAAGTTGTAATTGAAAAATCTTGTAATTTTTAGTAGATTATCTCTAAGTGCTTAGTAGTTGTCTTTGTTCCTCAAATTCTTATACACTGCCGTGCGCCTCTACGCTCCTGCCCTCGCCTTAAGTCCTGTTACCAGTCTCACTATGGACGCCCATCATCAATGTGAGTGTCGATTGTACGTTTTATTGAGCCCTGGTAGGTACAAATTACATATTAATTTAGTACACATAATAACATCCGCATTTAGTTGTGTGTTTATACATTAAAAGTTAGAAAAACAGTACAACAAAAGAGTTTGTTACTGCGCCAAACAAATCCTTAACAAATATCTTAACAAATATCCAAAAAAATATCTTATCCAAACAAATATCTTAACACTAGAACAGTGATTCCCAGAGTGGTCTATTTAGACCCCCGAGGGTCTATGACGACCTGCAAGGGGTCCTCGTCAGCCAAAAAATAATTTGGGCGTCAATGAGGTATAAGTGGGGGTCTATGTGATATTGGCTCTCATTAAACTACATCGGGACTTTGAATTTAAAAGAAAACTTAATCAAGTGGAAACCAAATTTTACTTATTTAGCAAATTTATTTACTTAATTTAATGAGGTTAATTTGCCCTTACAAAAAAAAAGGTGACAGCATAAATTGTTTTAAAACAGGAACCATTTCGGCGTTTCTTTCCAGAGTTAAACTAAAGAAGTATAGTAATGGAGCTTCGGAATTTTCTCAAATTAATTTAGACAATCTGTCAGCACGTTTTAGCCTACGTTCAATATTTAACTGCATTTTATTCAGATTTTGAAACCAGGTTTGAGAATACTTTGACTATGGTGATAGGACAGTAGGCAATGTATTTATATGGTCATATTGAAAATAAAAGTCACATGACAACAGGAACTGATCATGATAGGCACCAATGAAGATTTTAAAGTTTAGAAACGGATGCCAGCAATTTTGGCTTTAAAAGGCAAACCTGTTATTTGTCCGGAATTATGGAATATCGTGATGAAGTGTGTTTTTAAGTATTTTTCCTTGTAAGAAGGAGTTTCAGCGCAGTTGCCAATCTCCAAAACAAAAAAAAGAAACCGGACACTAATAACAGAGGAGATTTAAGGTTAAACCTGACAAGATTGATACTAAATGTTGAAAATTTGTTATTGTAGCGCCAGATTCCTCTTTCCCATTAAAATCAATTGTGTGATGTTTGGTTATTTTATTTAACAGTTATTTTATAGATTAATTTTCAACTTTAATTTAATTAAATAACATATGTTTTTTTAGACTTTTTAACCTATACTAATAGTTATTAATTTAAGGTAGGCCCGATCACGTTCCGCTGGAACCATGATTTTAAAGCTGCATAAATGAGTAATTTCTCATGATATAGTGTCACTTAGACAGAAATACATGTATAAATTGTTTTAAGGACATTATATAAAAATTATTTAAATACACATTCCTAAGCAAAAATTAATTTAGAGGTCCTTTTTTCCATCGTTCTTCCTCTTTTTATAAAATGCTTTTATTGTATTAATATTTTGCTTGTATATAGCCTGTGACCTCTCTGTACAAAGGTCTAACTATGATTTTGAAAATCAACTATGATTTTGAAAATTCATTATTTTCAGAGTTACAATCATTTGAAATAATTATCGGCGTATTTTCTTAAAATTTCTCCCTTCTGTTTTCGTAAGACATGGATACAAACCGACTTCCAAGTTATGCATTTCAAAAATTCTAGTTGAGCTCTGTACAGAGGGTCTGAGCTGAATACAGGCAAAATATTAATACATTAGAAGCATTTTTTACAAAAGGAGAAACATTTGGAAAAAGGTTATTCTAAGTTAGTTTTTTTACAAAACATTGTATTTAAATAAATAATTTTTTGTCATAATGTCCTTATATATAAAACAATCTTTTATTCATGTATTCTAATCTAAGTGACACTAAATATCATAAATATTATCCATTTACACGCTTTTGTAAAATCACGGTTCCGAACGTATTCGGATACCTTAATTCTTTTAAAGTAGTAGTAGTACTACTAGCTGTCAAAAAGACATTTAAGTTGATAAATTTTAAAAAATTCAATATTATTTAAGCAGGGGTCTACCCCATACCGAAAAACATGGCAAAGGGTCTATGAGACTAAAAAGTTTGGGAATCTCTAGTGTAGAGACCCAGAACCTAATTTCGAATAGGTGCCCAGGGCCTCAAGAAGTCTTAAGACGTCCTTGCCAAAAATAATTACTGATTTCACACGAAACCTTTTAAAGTTTATACATTTGAGTTAAATTCACGAGGTCACAAGAAGAAAGTACATGACTTAATGCTACTTTTCGTAGAAAGAAAAAACTGCTTTATGGAAATATTTTAGATAAAATAATTAATATGCTCGTTGAAATTAAAGTAAGAAAATAAAATTACATTGTTTTTTAAATTTAATTTTTATTAAACAACTTTTATAAATGTTTTACAGTAGTATTTGTTAACGTTTTATTTACTTACTTGAACAACATTCCATACTTCGTGAAAGCCGGAAATCTCAACAGTTGGTGACGAGAGATTTATTTTCCAACTCCAATTTTATTTTTCTCGCTACACACCAGATGGCAGCATAAGCGCCAATTAGTAAACATTCATTCGTGAAACAAATACTAGAAATTTTTATTTTTATTTTCCTTTTTAATTTATTTATATCACACAAACCTCTATTGACTCTCCCCCACGCATAATAATATTTTGTTGTTTTTTACATTATTTCAAATTATATTTGTTTTTCGATTCTTCAATGTTAAACAAAGGTTTTTGACGTTCATTAGATGCACTAAGCAGTTGTCTGATTCCAATCCAATTTAAAAATAGCTCCCCCTTTTATTTTTTAAAAAAAAGAAGGAAAAAAATAACAAATTAAAAATCACATCTTCTGCAGCCTACGTCCGAGTAGACAGTAATTTTCATGTTTCCATCATGTTTTGGCATGACACTCAATGCTGTCTTTGGTATCATTAATATTTCAAATTGACGACCCCAAGAAAATAGTGACCTTAAGCCAGGGGTGGGCAGACTTTTTCAAGGTACGGGCTGCTTCTAACTTTTTTAAGGTGATGCGGTCCACCCAGTGGCGTGGGTGTGACCTATATCTGTATTAAAATATTGTGTTTTCTTTTCTTTTCACTTGTTTCACTGAGTGAGATTTCAAAACCCCCTTAATGTTTTCGAGTTAATTATTGTTACCACCTTCGACGTATTTCAGAATAAATTAGTGTTGTCATCTCCAGTACGATATGTACTGAAGTACGAGTACTCCTCCGGTAGGAGTTCTACAATCAGTTTGTATTGTTTACTCAAGCTCGACATACGAGTACAAATAATTGAAGGAAAACTTTCTTTTTTAACTGTCATTATATTGCTTAGTTTTAAAATATGTTTTCAAATTTTTGGAATGTGGAAAACTTTAAAGCAGGGGTACTCAACCTTTTTCTTGGCTGGCCACATGCATATGGCAGATATTTCCCCAGGTCGTATTATGAGGATTAAGGGGGAAAACATTATAAACCAAGGCAATATTGGACACATAAAATATGGAAATTTGATCAAAATATCAAAACTCATTTTGGGCTTTTAATACTTTATTAATCTCTATGAAACGCACATAAAAATTTCGGTTTTATGCATTTTTTACCGAGTTATAGGGTAGTTTCGGTTCCCTTTCATCCATATAATGAAGCTCCTAGTTCACATTCTACTGTCATACAAACAAAGCTGCCATACTGTTTGATAATTGGATTTTTTTCTTTCTACAAAGTATCTCTTATATTTATTTCAAATATGAACTTATCAAGTGCAGAATGGCAGCAAAAAGAGGAGTTTTTACTAAATTCCATGCTGAAATCAGTATTATTTGTTTACAATTAAAACTCAGTTTTCCCCATAAAATAGTCGCTACTCCAGTTTAGTTCGCTACTTCACTGTTATTTGTTATTACTAACCGTTACACAGTCATAAACAGAAGGACAAAAATCTTGCAATTCGTACCCGTACGACATCGACAGCAAAATTAGTGGATCGTATTGCTTGATTGGTGGAATTTCCCGCTACATGTTTAATACATTGTTCTTAATTAAGTTAATTTTTTACTGTAATGGGCTATGAGCGGACCACTTAGAATAGCCCGGTGGGCCACATGCGGCCCGCGGGCTACAAGTTGAGTATCGCAGCTCTAAAGCAAGGTTTAATATAAGCAGATTTATACGAAGGTAACTCTGAAATTTTTGAGATACGCACACAAAATAAGTTATATAAAATAAAATTAACAATTTAGTATGAAAATACAAAATATTTTAACACCGCATACAATTTTTTACTGACTGACTTCAAGATGTTTAGCTTAGAATAAATTTTAGACAACAGAGAAAATGAAGTTACCGCGAGAATATTATCGTGCTATGATTTTTTATGATTTTAAAGCTGAATTAAATCAAGAGGAATGCATTCAACGGCTGCAATTAGATTTGGTGATGAATCTCCATGTCATGCTTCTGTATTCAGATGGTTTAAGGAATTTTGTTGTGGTCACAATTCTCTTCAGGATGAAGAAACACACAGGAAGGCTAGGGATGGCCGTAATCACGGATAATGTGTCTGCCATACGGAAAATGTTAATGGATGATAATCGCTGTACCTACCAAATGATGCCTTTGGGTTCTCCATAATCTAACTGAGCCCCAAAAAGATGAACGTGTCAGAATCAGTAAGAAAATCCCTTAAGTTTTCAAATGATGGTGGCCACCGCGTCATTTCTAAAATTGTAATGGACGATGAAACGTACATGCCGTTTTATGATGTTCCAACACGTCAAGAAAGCAAAGTATGGGTCTTTGAAGATGATTCCATGCCAACAATGGTGAAGAGCCAACGAGCAATGAAAAAAGTAATGTATGCCATTTCTTCTGTAAGTACAGGATTTATCAAAGCTTCACTGCTGGAAGGACAGAAGACAGTACAGCAGGACTGGCATACCACTAAATGTCTTCCCAGAAATTTCCTCCCAAGCTATGAACATGTGACTAATACTTCACCAGGACAATGAATCTTCCCATACAGCCAGATTAACAGCTGAGTTTCTTAAGCAAAAACAAATTAAAGTGATAGAGCATCCACCTTATTCTCCGGATCTAGCTATGTGTGACTTTTGATTATTCCTTTATCTAAAATACTCATTTCAGAAGAAGACATTGATGGGGCTATAAATGCGGTTTTTTTTATCAATTCCAAGAAATGAATGGTTTCAGGCATTTAATATGTGGAAAATTCGTATACAAAAGTGCATTGATGCTGGAGGAGACCACTTTGAACACTCCTAAAATTTGTAAGTATAACTTTAAAACTTAAGAGTATTCCAGAAATTTCAGAATGACCTCGTATTCAAGTAACCCCAAAGCTCTTAATCAATAGTAGATTTTAAATTTGACATTTGTTCTTTTGATTATGTAACACTCTGCATAAAATTGTTTCATTTATCTCTATCCTAGATTTGAGATGGACTTTACATCCCATGCTACTACTTCTGAATATTTTCGTACGGTTTCGTGACTTTTTGTCTGTTTATGGCGTGGGTCAGATGTAAGTTCTATGACTAGGAAAAATATTATTATAATAGAAGCATTTTTCACAAAAAGGAGACTATTTTGAAAATGGGTCATTTATGTTAATTTTCTCAATATTATACACTTAAACTGTTTTTATTGTAATACTATTCTTAAAACAATTTTGCTATGCATTTTCTAATCTAGTGACACTAAAATATCATAAATATTATCTATTTATACCAACACTACCATCACGGTTCCGGGCATAATCGAATACCTTAATAAAAAGGAATAAACACGAGTGTGTTTCCTCAGAAAATGTTGCTCTGCACTTGCATCTTTGCTTGAGAAAACAACAAAAAATAAACTGGTCAAATCGGAGGAAAAGTATGTACTTTAAGAAGGCATACAGCATTTACTACCTGAAAATGAAAATTAATGCTCAGTTTTCAGTGATTTACCTGATCAGACACACTTCAGAAAAATATTTCATGAAAGCATAAATTTGTCTATTATGAAAATTAAGTAGACGACTTTTCAAAAACTGGATAATTTTTTTTTAAAGAAATGCGTTACGTCTAATTCCGTACTGAACTATGCGTTTTGTTGTTTCGTCACGAAGACCATGAAGGAACAGTAAGTCCATTACTGAAAGCAGCTTGTTCAAAAGACTGAAGGGCAGTTTCGACACCTTTAAGTCCATCACTATGTGATATTTTAGAACAGGGGGGTCCAACCCAAGTGACCTTGTGGGCCACTTCGGAAAAACATTATAATCTCGAGAGCCGCACACAAAAATATGTACCTTATATCAGATTTGGAAACAAAACAAACAAACAAACAAACAAAAAAACATTTATTGGAGTGAAAATTTAAAACAGAACGAATTATTATTATTGTTTTCCTTATTTTTCATGTATACAGACATAGATAATATAATAATATTTGTAAAATATAATAATACAATGATCAAATAATGTTTGAAATATTACAATTGCCATTTTTCTTCAAAATTACAGTGTGTTTCTATTGAATTCAGTCTTTCATTTACTCATTGTTGAAATTTATTTAGTGCTGTCATTCTCAAACATTAAGTATACATTGTCCTTTTATCTTAACTGTCCTGAATATTTTTAAACTCAAAAAGCTCTGACATCTTACTTTTGGGCCCTCCAAACTACAAAGGGAGGGAGGAAAACGAAAGTCCTTTCACACAGAAGAATGTACCAACCACAGTAAAAAGATATCCATAATGCAATTCAGAATTTATTAAAAAGTAATTTACTATAGTAAAATCAAATGTAACTGGATGATAAAATATAATCTATTTTAATCTAAGGACGTTTCTATTATCAAAAAGAGGTTATTTTTTTAAAACAAGAACAGGTAAGCAAAAGGCAAATACATTGTAGATTATATATATATATAAATTTCCATAAATAAATTTCAAAATGAAAAAACTTTAAAAATCTGATATTTAAAATTTTTTAAAAAAATAGTCGGTGGGCCGCAATTTACGTGTGTGTGTTGGACACCCCTGTTTTAGAAGTTCGCACAGTGTCCTCAACGTTAACGTCTTCATGTAACCAGGGTGGGTGCGCGGGGCACTCAGTCACACCAGGCTCACGAAATCGTGAATTCTGGGAAAATCTTTTATTTGTTACCAATGACCTCTTGACAGTATCCTCCTATATGGCAGTCCTCTTGGGAATTAGTATATTTGTCATATGCTCCCACTCACTGCATGAGGGGCAAGGATTTTTTACAATCTTAAGGTACAGTCGAACCTCCGTATAACGAACCTCTATATTGCAAATTTTTCTATATGGCGAATTTTTTTCCTGGAGAAAAGAACTTTTCATAATTTTCTTCGTAAAATTACACCTCCCTATAGCGAAGTGCATTTTCCATATAACGAACTTTTCTCTTGGGATTCAATTTTTTTCTCCCTATTTTTAAAGTATTTCTGGATATTTCATGTAATTCTCTCTTTTAACACACATTATGGTGGTCATAAATCTTGAACTGGTTTTATTAGATACCTAACTTACCAAGAGCAATACGATTCTGGATGTTTCATCTAAGAAGAGCAATCTTTAACCCCCATTGTCCAGTTCACTGGAAACATCTCTGATATCCTCCTTCATCCTCAGTGGAGTTGCCTCGTGTCCCCGTGTCCTAGAACTAGTGTCTGTTCATTTGTACTGCTGATCAGTCGTACTGGTAGCTTCGTTTCTTGTAGCTTGAAAATGTTAAAATGTAAGTGCTTGAGCATCAAAGAAAAAAATTTAATTCTTCAGGAAGTGGATAAAGGCGTCAACAAACTTTCCTTGCAGTTTTTCTTACTTTCTTTTCTTTTTTTTATAATAGGCAAGAGATGTAAAATAAATATGTATTAATTTACAAAACAGTAGGAATAATTACATTTTTTAATATATACTGTTTATGAATTTAAAATTTGTTTTATGTGGTTTGTGTAAAGAAAATTTAAAGATAAAAATCTATATAGCGAATTTTCCATACAACGAACTTTTTTTCGGGTTTTAGCGACTTCGCTATATAGAGGTCCGAAAGTACTCGTTTTGACTGTGTTCTCAGCGTGACCACTTTTGTTCCAAAATATTTTCTATGAACGGGCTACATTTTCCCCGGTGAACAAGTTAGTGGTTTTGACTGCTGTGTTGTATGACTTATTATGGTTTATAAATGTAAATAAGCAGATTATAAAAAGAAATGCAGGCATCTGTGATCTCTAACGAAGGAAGTTGAAACTGATCAAGCAAAGGAAGAACCTGTTGAAATAATGAATATTTATCATGATAGCTAAAGTAAATTTGAGAAAAGTGATGAACGTGAAACGTTCGAGTTGAAAGGAAAAATTTCAAATGCTACCTAAAGAAGTCCATCAAGAAAAATATAAAGCCATAAGTGTACCATAAGACACACAAGACACAGGCAAGGAAAAGTTCAACATGATATTTGTCAATCATCCAAGGACAATAAAACTACAATAACTTGAATATTATAGGACAAGTTTGCCTGCAAATAACATTCCTGTTATGCTAGCGAAAAATCTCTGTGATTTGTTTCCTTTATTAAAGTCGCTCACATTTGAAACTTCTTGGTTCAGTTTGCTAGACATTTTTCTGAAATTATCAAAGACAAATTGAAAAGTCCTTAAAAGTAGGTAAATATACTTTCTCTTAGTTAAATTAGTCACTGGAACTACCATTTTTATCATGCGCAATAAAATAATTAAAAAGAAAAAAGGATTGGGGTGATTCAGTCGCTTTGCGTGACTATAACGTTAGTATCGAGTGCGCTTGCTACTGGGTAAAAATTGGCCAATCAGCTACAGCCGAGGGAATTATAAATTTTTGTGGATTAATACACAATCAAAAATGTGTGTGAATCGAAAGAACATTAGATCTAATAACTAACATGTAAATAAGAATTTTTAAGAAATAGATAAAAGAAACTTTAAATACTGTACAGCGAAATTATAGTGTATTGTAAATTTTAAATATATTTCTTTGTAATAGAAGTAAACAACAAAAAACAAAATTATAAATAAACATACAATACCTATAACATATGAAATTACTTATTCAGTTCTAACTATTAGTTCATCTCTCCTATATATATATATATATATATATATATATATATATAATATATATATATATATATATATCTTATATATATATATCTTGTTCCAAGTTTTCAATCGTTATTTTGACACTTTCTATTCATTTCATTCAGGTTCAAATACATTTTTAAATTTGTAGTGGATGACATGATGTTAGCGGTTTTCCAATATTAATTCATGAATTAAATTAAAAAATGAATACATAGTAACAAACAAGAATAATGGTCCAATGGCATATATAGAAAGGAAAATCGTACTGTGTTTGCCTGTAGTGCAATGGTTAGTGCGTTGGACCTCTAATCCAAAGGTTGTGGGTTCGAATTCCACCTGGGACGGTTCAGTTTCTGAGAATGTGAATTCTTTTTGTACTATACTATTTTATCAGAATAATTAAATTTAATTAATGAATAAAAAGCAACAAAAAATATAGTCCAATACCCTATATGGAAAGGAAAATGGAAAATTACAAGGGAAATTGATTTCTATTTCGCTGCTTAATATTGTGATTCTGTCACATGTTTATACATATTTATATTAATTGTAACTATTTAAAAAAAAGTTACTAAAACAAATTGTTGATCTAAGTAGGAATTAACTTAATTTTTTTTATATTACTTGTTTTTTTTTTACTGCTTTTGTAGCTCAAGTATATATATTTTAACAACCTTTCCCATACAATGAAAGAAAATTGAGGAAGTTTGTTGAGTATCAGTAAGCATTGAAAAATTGAAGAGTATTTCTAAAATATTTATATAATACGTAAGAAGTTAATAGTTTTCTAGACATAACTTATTATTTTTATTATTAATATCAATAAAATTAGACTTATTTAGTTTTAGCTATTAGCATTCTCAGTTTAGTAGTAATCTTGGAAACGGTAAGAAAATATATTCTATCCTTGTTGTTTTTTTTTAAATTAAATATGTTATATTTCGGTATATTTTTAATGATAAATTTATAAATTTTAAACAAAAAAATTTTATTTTATTTTTACTAATTATTTTTACAAAATTTATCTGAATGCTCTGAGCGTTATAATTTCTTTATTTCATTCTTGAATCTGCTCTAAAAATAATTTCATATTCACCTGCTCAGTTTACCTCGTGATGAATGAGTTACGTTTCAAAATTTGTGACTAATATTCACGCGCTGTAAGCGCATACATCTTACTCGTTTAGCATTACGGTTGAATTATTCATCGCGGGTTATGAATATATACTTCTTTCCTGTTGATTTGATCGGGGCGATCCGAACAAAAGTAAAACAGGAAATGACAGATCTCATTTCCGAAGTTTTAATTTTATCTTTTGTGTGAAGAAGTCTAAATTTTCAGCTGGATATAGGGGATTTAAGTCATTGAAAAATAAATGTCAAGGTTATCTTTACGAAATATTCCTTTTTAGAGTTGCCAAGGAAATTCTTATGATTTTATGATAAACTCAAATGGCTTTAAATGTATTTTCACTTTTGTATTACATTGATTACATACATTTTAATTACTAATAATGGTTTGTATTCATAGGTCATCACAATATGATAAAAATTTTAGTAAAGAATTTTATGTGGCATGTTGAAGATATTTCTTCCATCAAGAATTAAGGTATCCGACTACGTTCGGAACCGTGATTTTGCAAAAGCATGTAAATGGATAATATTTATGATATTTAGTGTCACTTAGATTAGAAAATGTATATAAAATTGTTTTAAGAATAGTATTACAATAAAAATTATTTAAGTACAAAATATTTTGACAAAAAATGAACATAGAATGATCCATTTTCAAAATATTTCTCCAGCACTGTAAAAATGCTTCTATTATAATAATATTTTGCTTACCTGTCATAACTCAGACCTTTCTACAGTGGTTCAACTAAATTTTTGAAATATATAGCAGAAGTGGGTTTTATCCATGTTTTATGACCCAGAGGAGGGAGAAATTTTTAAGAAAAACGCCGATAATTTTTCAATGAGTTTGTAACTCTGAAAATAATGTGAATTTTTCAAAAATCATAGTTGAGCACCTCTGTACACAGAGGTCCTGAGCTATAGACAGGAAAAATATTATTATAATGAAGCATTTTTCACAAAAGAGGGCATTTTGAAAAAGGTCATTCTAAGTTAATTTTTGCCGAAATATTATATTTAAATAATTTTTTTGTCAAAATGTCCTTAAAAGGCAATTTTATACATGTATTCTAATCTAAGTGACACTAAATATTATAATTAACATATTTATACCGTTTTCCTCACGGTTTCGGGCATAGTCAGTCTACTAATAACTCATCTTTCTCTTTTTTCCTTCAGGTATTTACCCTATGTTTGCAAGTTATTTGGATGTCTAAAGCCTTTCCTCTTACTATTGACGTTCTTTAAAACCAGAATTTCTTGTATAAACTAATCTAATTGAGTCTATCATCATTCTGTCTTAAAGGTGAGTCAAGATCACGGATTCGTGGTGAGCCTGTCACGAGTTCGAGTCTTGTACAGCTGAAGACCCGCCGGGTAGAGAGGGACGCTGCGCGTTAAATCTGAAATTAAACGTCCTCCCGTTCGTGTAGTGTAAAAGTTAGGAGGGGTGTCGTCACTTGAACGTGATTCAAAATTACGAGGTCGGTCACCGACAGCCCTCGTGCGGCTCTTTAGTGCTACGCTCTCTCTTGAAATTTTGTCAAATTGTAACCGCAGTACCCTAGTGGTCAATATCGCAGACTCGTGGCTGGCGTGTCATGGGTTCGAACCCTAATGTCCCTGAAGACTCGCCGTATAGAGGGGCTGATGTAGTAATAGTATTTTCAATCGAGGATTTTTCATTCTAGACGGGATATGTCGGTAAAAATGATTTGTCATGAAATTTTTGTTAATTTTATTCAAATAAATATAGTTGCATTTTTTGTTAATGTTGAGACTATTTGAGTCTCTATTTTAATTATTTAATTTTTTAACTTTTTTTTTGCGTTTTTTACATATACATTTTGGTATATATATAATTAATACTATTACACTCCTACAAATGACTCATTCCTTTATAAAAGTTATATTATATATATTATATTATATATATTATTATATATATTATATATTATATATATTATATTATTTATATATTATATATTATTATATATATATATATATTATATTATTTATATATTATATATTATTATATATTATATATTATTATATATATTATATATTATATATATTATATTATATTCCACAATAAGTGGAATGACGATATAAAATTTAAAGAATTCTGAAAAAAAAAATGGCATTAAGTATTGCTACGCCAGTAAAAAAAATCTTATAAATAGTTTGAAAGAGTTTGAAAGAAAATGTAAAAAAGTAAAAGAAATGAAAAAAAATCAATAGAACTTTTTTGTAATATCAAAAACATTTTGACCCAAAACATGCCAAGCAAGCAATCAAATGAAGAAGAAATAAGTTAAGTCTCGAGATACGAAGGCATTAAAATTGTAGTAAAATTTTGAATTAATAAGTAATTGACCTTATTTTAGACATTTCTTTTTGCTTCCGATTACATATCAATTAAGGCAATGTATCAACCTACAAGCGGAAAAAAAGAGAGTTTCCGTACAAGTTTATTTCAACATGCATAATTTTTTTTTATGGAAATGTAGTTTATCAGATGAAAAGGTTCCACCATCACAACCAGATACTATACAAATGATAACATGTAAGGATTGAAATAAATTTTTGCTAGTAAAGATTATATAGTTGCTCATTACAATTTCTTGTTAGTTAATGGTTGTTTTAAAATTCCCATGACTTGTTAAGTGATGAATCTAAAGATCTACCAAAAAAATCTATGACATTAAGAAGTTTGGATGAAAAAAACCTTTTCATTGTGTTTATTTTTAACAAGAGTTTCTAATAAATTTTGCATTTTCCCGATTATATGTATACGAAATATAAATTCCAAGATTGCGTAGAATATTAGCTGTACTTTTTTAAATTGAATGTGTCTTAATAATGAACTTTTTAACTGAATTATGGTTAGTGTTTAGAGATTCGGGCTAACCAAAAGTGTCTTACGAAACAAAATTTCACTTAAATTTTATGAATAATAAATTTATTTGTGTATCATTATTATTTAGAATATTCTTATTTTTCGTGTATTAATATTTCACATGCACAGAAAGTATGACTATATTATCTTATTTATTATGATGACTTTCAATGTAAGCAGTTGATCTACTCTAATTTTATTTTTACCTCAGAGGGCTCTGCCTTATTCTTTAAATTGGAATTTTTAGGTGTCTAATCCGAGGTACCTAGTGATCTTTCCTTTTCCCAAGGGGTTTACCTATCTTTGGTAAACATGGGGTCACGACCAGAGGTACCCCAGTGATCGCTCTCTATTTTAGACCCTCCATCTTGTCATCCAATTTCTCTTTTCCCCGTCCAGACCACAGGCCACAGATGTTTGGCACCGCGAGTACTTAGCCCAAAACTGGCTCTTGCGCCATAAAACACCAAACTCAACTCAACTAATTTTATTTTATGGACATAAAAATAGCCTGTGCATCGGCAAATCGCAGCTCTCAAGCTACAAGCGATTTTTTTGTATAGAACGTTGAGAATTTTCCGCATTCTTTTATGAATTATTAAAAAATAAATAAATAAATAAAAAAAAGATTATGGTCAGTTAAAAACTATTTCCCTTTACTTAGCTAGCTGCTCATCCAGTATGGTGGATATGACCCTCAGCCTATAACCGAGTGGACTCGGGTTCGAATCTCGAACAAGGCATGGATATGTCTGCGGGAAAAGAAGTCGGACTTTCACCTGAAATGTATTCCCGTCTCGAATGGAAAGCAGCGCACCTCTTCTGTTCTATGCTGGGATCTTCGTTAGTAATAAAGTCTATATTCTCTTCTGTATTTGTATTATATGTTTCTGTGTTCTCTTCCATCTCTCGTCTTTCATATGTATCTGAGAATGCAAAAACGACAATTACTTAGAGAAAAAAAAATTACCTGTATTGCATATACATTTCAATATCTGTTTGGCTTGAATAGTTATTTGTGTTTGTTAAATTATTTTTCATTAACAAAACTTACTCAGAATCAGTGAGAATATTACAATTATATATTTCTAAAGTAGTAAAAATCCAGTTTAGAGCGGTAAAAAAGTCGCAATGAGAGAAGACGCTTCTCAAAGCGATTGCCAGCAACATTTACTCAGTTGTATAAATGAGTTTAAGAGTACTCTCATATTTTGAACAAGAAATACACTTAAAAACTCAACAGAAGTGACAAACACATGTTCCATATTTTGTGGCAAGTTGTAAGGTTAATAAAAAGAGTGATGAAATGACTTTTGTATATAAGAACAACCAAAATAAATTTTAATTATTAATGTACGTATAAAATAATTCTATAATTTTAACGGCACTTAACTGTATTATTGCTACAAAATTTTTTTCATAGGTTTCAAATTTAAATTCACGACATTTTGAAATTTTTACTGATGGTTCATTCTACAGTGGCCCACACAGGAATTTTCAAGAGGGGTCAGGAGTCGAAATTACGCATTCGCTTGTATCTAATACTACTCTTGATTTTATGCATTCAGGAACCAAAACACAGTAAATTAGCATCAATTAATAAAATTAATCATTAATATAAATACTTAATTAGGGTACACATACTATATACTTAAAATATAACTAATCAATCAGAAATAAATCAAAAGGGCTTTTAAAAAGAGGGGTCCGGACCCCCAGGCTACATGTGGGCAAAATATAAAAATACTTAATACATAGTTTATAGAAAAGAATTTCAAAATTTTTACTTTTGAATAAAATTGTATTAAAATCTTAATAAAAAAATAATTGGAGCGTGAGGAATTTATTATTTTGTAACCATTACCAGAATACACCCCCTTCCAGAGCAAGCGTATGCATTTAAATAGTTTAAGGTATCCGACTACTTGCGACAGCTTTTATTTTAAAAAAATGGAGGTATGAGTTTTCTTTTTACACTTCGGTTTTTTAGATTTAAGTACATTTTAAGAAAATTATGCTGAAATTAAGAAGAGAAAAAGAAATTAATATTACTAAAATGAGAAAAAATAGGTAAAAATTTACAAAAACCGCATAAACGGGGCTCCCTTTGTACAAAAAGTTTATGAACAATTTTTCAAGTTTTCAATTTTGATGAGTTACTTTTCTATTCCTTTTTGAAATGACTTACAGGATAAGAGATATTTTAATTTTTGACAAAACTAGAGTACTTTATCTTAGTAATTATATGAAATTGCTTAAAAAAACAGTGATTATATTCACATAAGGGACTGTAAATTTTGTAATAAAATAGTGATTGATAAATCTGAAGCTTAAGATACTTCTACTATTATACAAAATATACACAAAAAGTTTCAGTTAATTATTTTCAAAACTTTTTGAGCAATCTCTGTCCCCGTTTGAGCATTTTCAAAAAAAAACACATTTCGAGTAAAACGCATTTTAAAGTCTGACATCTTGCTTAAAGTAAGTAGCATGTGTTTTTACGAAAACAGATGTGAATGGTTTTTAGTGAATTGAAAACAATACCTATGGTATTTTTATAAAGCTAATAAGATGGCATATAAAAAAAGATTATAAAAAAGGTTTTTTTTTGCAAAAATCACAATTTTAGGGGAGTCAGATACCTTAAGATCTTTGAAAGTAAGGATCTTTTCTTTAGGATGTTTTTATAGTTTGTCTTGTTTCATTCACTAATTGGGTCTTGTGCTCAAAAGCTTGCCGATCCCTGATATAATACATGCATATGGATTATGAGAAAGAATACATGGCATAGTAATGTTGGCAGTTAAGAAGGGGACGTAATTTTTGATTTAAGCAAACATTTTTAATTTAAAAAATTTTCAAAATTTTTGGTTGCACTCAATATTGTATACTATGTAAAACAGATTTTGTGCTCAAAATTTCATAAAAAGTTAGCTATTTAATTTTTTAAGGAAAAAAATTGACTTGTGATGTGATTTTAAAATGCTACTCCTCCTACAAAAATTTACGTACACGCATGCAATTTTATTTACAAGTCCAACTATGTATAACAAAAGTTGGTATGGGTTTGTATTAACGATTGGTATTTGTACAATACTTCTTTTTATGAATCCTTATTGAATATTCCTTAAAAAATTTGCAAATTCTAACCCCAATTATTTTTAAAAAAATAAGTATTAGCTTTGATTCAAAATGCATATTTAACTTTTGTTACATGTACTATTTACAATAGAGTAAAAAAAATCAAAGCATTAGGCACAATAGAAAAAATGCCTTAGCATTTTAAATGAAGACAAACTAGTTATTTTACCTTTCTGAGATAAGTAAGTAAGTTTGCCGTAGGGATGTGAATAAAAATGAATGTAAAAGCTATCATAATTCTACATATTTTTAAGTTTAAAGTTTTCAAATTTTGTGAGGTTATAGAAAAGTATATAAAGAATAATTTAGGCTAGAAAAATTAGATTGATTTTTTTTACCGATTTTTGTCAATTGAAACGTACTGTGTCCTC
The DNA here is from genome assembly GCA_019973955.1 of Trichonephila inaurata madagascariensis. NCBI lineage: Eukaryota > Metazoa > Arthropoda > Arachnida > Araneae > Nephilidae > Trichonephila > Trichonephila inaurata. The sequence goes on from BMAV01002875.1 coordinate 41,221, forward strand.
TTAAATGCTACATTAAATGTAGCATTTAAACTGTTTTTGATATCATAAAAAATAAAAGAAAAGAATTCCGGGTTTATTTTCATATTACAATACTCTGATGTCCTTAACTACTCTTTTAAAAAAATAAACCAGAATAACCTGATTTTTAGCACAATGATGAGACAGGTTATTCGGCGCATACCAACGAAAACGAAACCAACAAAGGTCTATTAGAAAAATGGATCATAAAGGAGCAATAGAACCTCAATTACAAAGTGGCACAGAGAAAGTGAGAAAGCAAAAACAAAGTAAATGTTTCCACTTCCAAATTCAAAATCGACAATGTTTATCTCTCACAATTCGCCTTCGGTGCTCCGCCTCTGTATTAAGAGAACAAACACAAAGAAATTAAACTTATCATCCTGAAAATGTCAACAAGTACGAATCATGAGGTGGGACAGAGGATAAGGTCAAGCGGAACCCGCAACTTCCGCTAAACGATTCCTGAGGCCAACCGGAAGCAAACTTTCTTCTAGGCAATTAGCTCGACCCACTGACCCAGGCTTGTGGTAACTACCCATCTCTTTGGACAGGCCGAAACCTATACCGAAGTGGAGGAAAAATTCTTCCTTCGTTTTGTTACCTTTGTTTCGTAACACGTGTTTCGTCTACTTCCATGTTAAATAGGATTTAAAGAACGAAATCGACAGTTTGTTTAGGAAAATGGATTTCTTTTTGGTTATCTCCGCCTACTGAAGCCTAACTCCACTGTTTAACACACTTTCAAATAGAAAATATAAAGCATCTATTTACTATACGTATAAGTATAGTAAATAGATGCTATTATTAATGCGTACCACTTTTCACACTTCAATAAGTAAAACTAAAAATATAATCTTATCATTATGATATAGAAAATAGATAATGAAAATTATGGAACATGTCTCTTACATGAAAAAAAGACTTTAATCATTCAAAAGGAAGTAGCATGATATAAAATACGGTGCTCTGCATAAAATAGTGAAGTCAGAATCTAGTATTCATGTTAAAAAATCTTTCATTTTGAAAAAAAAAAAAAAAATGGCTGAATATTAATGCTTGATTTCTTAATATTAAGAAAACAAAGCCTTAAGTATTTTATTTTAGAAAGTTTATAGGAAAATGTGAATATTCATAGTGTAAATTGAAACCAGAAAACAAAAAAACGCAGTGATTAGATTTTCCGATTAAAATAATATGATATAAATGTAAGTTACTGCACGTGCAAAAAAAAAAAAAAAGTCCTTCGAAAATTTAATTATACCTTTGTTGGACCAACGCAATATGAAGACATCTTAATTTTTGAAAGAAAAACATATTACATCAAATAATATTTACTTTTAACCCCAAATTTATTTTTAACATATTATTTAATTCTAAATGTTCTCTTATATAAAAAGGAATTTTTAGTATTTACTGTCATTTTATAGATAAAATACAGTTAAAGAAATTTTTGGTTTATATTTAGTGAAATGACGAAATACAGGTAAATGTTCAAGTAATATAATTAGATTTAAACGATAAAATTAACTATCTTCATAACGATGAAGAAACAATAAATTATATACACATTCTTTCTAACACTAATTCTTTTCAACATAAAATAACTTTTAATTATTAATTATTATTTAATTAACTTTTATAACTTTTAACAATTAAATAACTTTTTAGCCGCCGGTTCAAACTTAAAATCCTATACATAGCTTTCATTTACCAAGTAATATATAAGTAATCCATCAAGCAATACCTCTCTCTGTATAACTTTTTTTTCATGATGTTGTAATAAATTTATAGTTTACAAGGGCTATCTACCCCCTCTAGTTTTTTTAAAAATTAGTTTATTGATATAAATTTGCAAGTATCGTATAAAATTGCTTCATTACTTTTTTTTCTTTTTCCTTGTGTTACTACTCGACACAAAAAATTGTTGATATTGTAACATGTCATGCTGATGAATTTTTCTTGGCGGGGCGATTTCGATCATCAAGAGAAGGTTATGCGTAATATCCATCAGAATCCACCATTGTTGAACATAATTTCCGACGTTTTTAAAAGCCGTTTTCATCGTGAAAAATAGGTTTTGATTTTTTTGTGTAAAATAACCTTTCTATTGTTTGAAAATGTGTGTCGAAAACCGTAGTCATATTCCCATATTATGCTCTACTTGGGGAAAAGGGTAAAAAACACATTCATTTCGCGATTTCAACGAACGATTTGGCAAAGAAAACAATCAGCGAAAGTCGTGTAGGGAGTGGTTTGCCGTTTCAAATCAGGGGATACCAGCTTTGGGGTAAGCCGGAAAGGTCGGCCATCGAATTTTGGGTCAGGTCTTTCCCGGGGGCTC